>CM038471.1:15927696-16209567 GCA_021464415.1 Lonicera japonica | reverse complement strand
AAGAAATAGGATGATTTAGTGAGTCGGTCAATAATTACCCATACTGCATCATGCTTCTTTTGTGTTCTCGGCAATTGATTTAAGTGGAATTTTTATAATTAAATTTATCGTTGCTTAATTCCACACTTAAATGCAACAAAAACCCTACTTTATGTAAAACAATTAAATTAGTATAGCGTATAAGTAGGGGTCAATCCAAATCCAAGCTAATTCCTTAAATGTAGGAGAGTTTGTCTAAATCCAATATTTTAGGAATAAAATTAAAACAGTTTTTAAATTTTGATTTTGAAATTATCTAAACTAAGAAACTAAACTAATTAAACTAAACTAATTAAATTAAATCAAGAAGCAAGTAATCAATAATAGGAAGTCCCAAGGAAAAGAATCCACCACCATGGATATAAACAAAAAAGTATTAATTATATTTTTAACATTCATCCCTACTATATAAACAAATTCAAAATCACCATCATTCTTTCTTTAAAACTAATGTAAAT
This sequence comes from Lonicera japonica, assembly GCA_021464415.1. Taxonomy (NCBI): domain Eukaryota; kingdom Viridiplantae; phylum Streptophyta; class Magnoliopsida; order Dipsacales; family Caprifoliaceae; genus Lonicera; species Lonicera japonica. The sequence goes on along the minus strand of CM038471.1, from coordinate 16,209,070 downwards.
AAAAATAGGCATCGCCTGTATCCCCAAATTGGTGATCACAAGAGATCCTTCCTTTATTTTAAAAACAACTAAAGTACTAGAAAGAAAACACACGTTATAATAATGGTAATTTTAAAATCTATTTTAATTCGGGACGAATAATTAAAAATCAATTACATTAAGCCCATTACATCCATGGCGGTTTCATCCCTCTCCTTTGGGAGAGAGTTTAGCCAAGCATATTAAATAAAGAACATATTAAAATAAAATAATAATTCATCATTAAAATTAAAACTAAAGTACTTAAATACAAACTATAAAAAATTAGAAAGCTAGAAAGCGTCCCTGTTTGTGATGCTCGAACTAGCGTGTACCGCACGGCTTTACGCTGTCCACTTCTTCTCCTTCAATACTTCGACCGCACGGCAACTAGTATATGGATTTTCTCTCTCTAGAACTCTCTAATAATATCTATATTCTATCTATTTTTCCTATCTATTTTCTCTATATTTTTTTTCTATCCCTTTAGGTGTAGAGAATGGGTCTATATATAGGAATAAGAAATAGAAGTTTACAAGGTTTAGGAAACTAGAATTGTAGAGAAAATAAAAACTTTGAGATCAATTAGGATTCTAATTAAGAGAGAGAATAAGGAGTTATATTCAAATTAGGAGAGAATATTGAATTGGAATATTCTTTCTTCTTTATCTTCTTTTTGATCTTCAGTAGACTTCTTCCACCTTTTTAGGCTTTTTATTATAATTTTCTTCTTTCCTACAAAAAGACAAAATAAATATTAATCCTCCATAATTTAAGCATTAATTATATACTAGCAAAATATTATTTGCGGGTTTAATTAACAATTTTGGGCACTTATCAAATTACCCCCAAACAACCTTTTGCTAGTCCTCGAGCAAACATAAAGTATCAAACATAGATAAGGGACCAAAATAAAATAAAAAAAACTAATAAAATAAAATAAAATCCTATTCTACTCAGGTGTACCACTTTCGCTGGTTACTCTCGATTGCATTTACCGTATGCAACAAGGCCTTAAACCACTAAGTTACCAAAGTGGACGAGTTATAGCCTCGTGAGGGTTTGCAGTAAAGACGCCCCCAAACTTTATAAAAATAGAAATCAATTTTGATTTTTTCCTTAATTTTTTTTTTTTCTCAAAGAATTCCTCGCCGCCTACATTTACGAAAGGCAAGAATCGGCAATGTCCAATTCACCATATGTAGTGAGCTACTAAAATGATATAAAAATAAACATTACAAAACAAGCTCAAAAAGGAAGTGTGTGTGTGTGAACAGCCTATCTAATATAACTTTTCATATCCAAGTACAGGAATTACTACATTGCCTTCGAAAAAGTTGCCTTGACTCCAAATCTCACTGGATATACTCTCTTGAAAGAAATAGCACTCTGAAATTTGGTTATTAATATCTCTCTTGTATGTGAGAATGATTTCAAATTCAAATAGCTCACATACTAATTAGAAGAAACGCATAAGAATGAATATTTAGTCTCATGGAATGAATATTAATTACTTTATTTGAGAATGTCGAGTTACCCACCATAGCACCTTCTCATCTATTCTCCACATCCTACCATACCTAACCATAGATCAAATAGGACTTTATTGTGTTAACATGCGGGTTAAATATGGGTATAAAGAATAATTATCTCTGAGAAGGTAGGGTCTTCAATATCACTTTAATAAGGAACAATATGAATATATACTTCATTCAACTTTGAATTTTCTCATTCACTTCCAACATTACAATCATTCTCTTTTTCTTTTCTTTTCTTTTCTCGAACATTTTCTATCTTCATTTTTTTCTTCCCTATTTTTTTTTTTTTTTTTTATTTTTTATTTTTTTTTATTTTTTATTTTTTTAGCTTGTTCCCTTCCCTTTCTTCTTTCACAATCTTCCTAACTTCTCAGAAACAAATGGGGTTTTAGGGATATGGGTAAACAAAGAAAAGGTTATTTTTATAGGCTCAAAGGGCTACTAGCGATAAATATATATGACGGTTGAAGGCTTATTGTGGAAAAGAAAGAAGGCCTATTCTCCTCTCTATGGATCAGCATGATGATCACGTCTCAAATAAACTACAAGGCCTATGTTTCTCTTAACTCGAAAGAGATTTCATTCTCAGTAATTAATCAAAATATCAAAAAGAATAATGAGACTATGCAACGACTTAATACGGTATGAAGAATAGTTGAGTCATCTTTTGACTCCGAGTTTGCGTATATACCCTCTACAATTGATGACTGGCTCAAAATCTCACAAGGTTATTAAGTCTCCACTGTTATTTCTCTAGCTCTTTAGGAACTCGATTACTTTTCAATTTACATTACACTAGACGGCTGTGTGTGCAGTTGAAAAATATTTTGAATAGAGCTCATATTTGAATAGAGCTCATAATGCAATGTCTAGATTCATATATATTCGAGTAACAAACTAAACTTAGAGTCAGACAATAACAAATCTAAGCATTCATAAGGTGGGTCATCGTTAAATTAATTTATATCATGGATTGGGTACTAAACCAAAACGACTCTATTTTAATTTTTTTCCAAAATGAATTTGCATTTTGAAAACATTCCCACCCCCAAACAAATCGAAACACTGTCCTCAGTGATTAAACAAGAACACCCCCAAACAGAGTAAAAATAAATGGACAATGTTAAGAGATATGGGTAATTTAAACACACCAAATGGGTTGCCTCCCATGAGCGCTAAGTTTAACGCCTTCAGCCAGGCGAATCAAGTTGAGGAAAACATACTAGCCAAAAAGAAAATTCAAATAATAATGAAATATAATCTATTCGTGGTACACAGGATCAGCAAGTAATGTTTCTTCGATTGCTCTAGTTTGAAGTTCTAAAAATGGTTTTAGACGCTGAGCATTAACTTTAAAAATATGTCCATTCTTAGGATCTTGGACTTCTATAGCACCGTGGCATGACACATTATGAACAATATAGGGGCCAGACCAGCGTGACCTTAGTTTACCAGGAAATAACTCTAACCGAGAGTTATACAAAAGAACCTTTTGCCCTGGAGAAAATTCTTTTCTTAAAATGCGCTTGTCATGTTCTATTTTAGTTTTTGCTTTGTAAATTTTAGAACTTTCATAAGCATCATTACGTATTTCTTCTAACTCATTAAGTTGGAGTTTTCGTTGTTCACCTGCTTTATCTATTTCAAAATTCATAGTTTTAATGGCCCAATAGGCTTGATGCTCAAGTTCAACAGGAAGATGACAGGCCTTACCATATACTAGTCTATAAGGAGACATTCCTATTGGAGTTTTATATGCAGTGCGGTAGGCCCACAGAGCATCTGAAAGTCGAATTGCCCAATCTTTTCTTAAAGTATTAACTGTTGTTTCCAAAATATGTTTAATTTCCCTATTAGACACTTCAGCTTGACCATTGGTTTGGGGGTGATATGCCAGGGCTACCTTGTGAGTAATCCCATATTTAATCATTAAACTTGCAAACACCTTATTACAAAAATGGGTTCCATTATCACTAATTATAGCTCGAGGTGTACCAAATCTAGGAAGTATGGTATCTTTTAAGAAATTAACGACAACTCTATGGTCAGCTCTCTTAGTTGGTATAGCTTCAACCCATTTTGACACATAATCAACAGCTAGGAGAATGTAGGTAAACCCGTGAGAATTTGGGAAGGGACCCATGAAATCAATACCCCATACGTCAAAAATTTCAACTATTAAGATTGGTTGTTGAGGCCATTCATTTCTTTTAGTTATTTTACCTAAGTGTTGACATCGAGGACAAGCTACACAATAATTATGAGTGTCTTTAAAAATAGTAGGCCAATAAAATCCTGACTGCAAAATTTTTGCAGCGGTTCGTCTCGCACTAAAATGACCACCACAAGCCTGGTCATGACAAAAAGAAATAACAGACTCTTGCTCGGGTTCGGGGAGACACCTACGAATGATTTGGTCTTGACAATATTTAAACAAATAGGGGTCATCCCAATAATATTCTCTCACTTTGGCTAAGAATTTGTCCCTATCAGTTTTAGACCAATGAGAAGGTAGTTGGTTGGTCACAAGATAATTAACTATGTCAGTGTACCAGGGTTCTTGAGAGAGTTCAAGTAATTGTTCATCAGGAAAGGTTTCAGAAATTGGAATGTAATCTCCTATGGACTCAATCAATAAACGAGATAAATGGTCAGCGACGACATTCTCTCTTCCAGCTTTGTCACGAATTTCAAGGTCGAATTCTTGAAGTAAGAGGATCCATCGTATGAGACGGGGCTTAACATCTTTCTTTAAAAGAAGATGTCGAAGAGCAGAATGATCGGTAAAAATGATAACTTTAGATCCTATTAAGTAGGAGCGAAACTTATCTAGAGAAAAGACTACAGCCAACAATTCTTTCTCTGTGGTGGAGTAATTTTGTTGTGACTCATTCAATGTTTTACTAGCATAATAAATTACGTAAGGTAACTTATCCACTCTTTGTCCTAAAACAGCTCCTATGGCGTAATCTGACGCATCACACATTATTTCAAAAGGTAGATTCCAGTTAGGTGATCGAATAATGGGCGCAGTAGTAAGAGCAATTTTTAATTTCTCAAAAGCAGAATGACAAGCATCATCAAAGACAAATGGGATATCCTTTCCTAATAAGTGAGTTAAGGGCCTTGCTATTTTGCTAAAATCTTTTATGAAACGCCTATAGAAACCTGCATGACCTAGGAAAGCACGAATATCTTTAACAGACTTAGGAACAGGTAGATTAGAAATAAGTTCAACTTTTGCCTTGTCAACCTCTAAACCCTTACTAGAGACTAAATGACCTAGGACAATACCCCTCTTTACCATAAAATGACATTTCTCCCAGTTAAGAACTAGGTTAGTCTCACGACAACGTTTTAAGACGAGAGAGAGATGATGTAAACACTGATCAAATGATGAGCCAAATATAGAGAAGTCATCCATGAAAACTTCAAGAAATTTTTCTACCATGTCGCTAAAAAGACTCATCATGCATCGCTGAAATGTAGCAGGGGCATTACAAAGACCAAAGGGCATACGACGATAAGCAAATATCCCAAATGGACAAGTGAATGTGGTTTTATCTTGGTCATCAGGGTGAATTGGAATTTGATTATATCCGGAATAACCATCTAAGAAACAGTAGAAGGCTTGGCCAGCAATTTTTTCTAACACTTGGTCAACAAAAGGTAAGGGAAAGTGGTCTTTCCTAGTTACACTATTAAGTTTTCGATAGTCAATACACACTCGCCACCCTGTTTGGACACGTGTCGGTATTAGTTCATTTTTCTCGTTTGGTACCACTGTGATTCGGACTTTTTCGGGACTACTTGAACTGGGCTAACCCACTGACTATCTGATATAGGATATATAATTCCTGCATCAAGAAGTTTAATTACCTCGGTTTGGACTACTTCTTTCATGTTAGGGTTAAGTCTTCTCTGAGGTTGCCTAGAAGGTTTAGCATCTTCGTCTAAATGAATTCTATGCTGAACTACTAAAGGACTAATCCCTTTTATATCATCTATGGACCACCCTATAGCTTCTTTATTTTCCCTAAGAACATTAAGTAATTTTTCTTCCTGGTTAGCAGTTAAATCAGATGCAACTACTACAGGTAGAGTTTCTGATGGACCTAAAAAGGCATATTTCAAGTTCTCGGGTAAAGGCTTCAACTCTAACTTAGGGGCTTCTTTCTTATGAGGCACAGGCAAAAGTAATGGTTCAAATGTAGTGATGTAATTCGACGTTTCGAGTACTGGAATAGAGTCTAGTAAGGTATTAACCTCATTAATAATTATGTTATTTTCACCAATGTCGGACTCGAAATGTGTTAAGCAATGGAGAAGAGGGTCTTTTGGGTGAGTTGAATTAAATGTTTGTGACACGAATGACTCTATAAGGCAAAGTTCTTCTACGGGTTCAACATCACCGGGTTGTTTCATAAGGCTGAAAACGTTAACCTCAACCTTCATGTTCCCAAATGTTAAGGTCATATTACCATTTCGACAATTTATTAGAGCATTAGCTGTGGCTAGGAAAGGTCGGCCTAAAATGATAGGAATATGCTTACCTTGGGTAGGGTGGGTATCAAGGACAATGAAATCGACAGGATAATAAAATTCCGCAACTTTTACGATGACATCTTCTATTATACCCCTAGGAATTTTGATAGATCGGTCCGCTAGACTTAACCTAACGTCAGTTTTTTTCAAATCACCTAACCCCAATTGTTGATAAACGGAATATGGAAGTAGGTTCACACTGGCTCCTAAATCTAATAGAGCTTGTTCTTCAAAATTTTCTCCTATCTTACATTTGACAGTTGGACTACCGGATCTTTGTGTTTAATCACAGCTTGGTTTTGTAAGAAGGAGGTACAGTGCTGAGCTATGAAGGCTTCTTTGGGAACACTGGTTTTTCTTTTGACTAGATCTTTAATAAATTTAGCATAGGAAGGAATTTGCTTTATGGCAGTAAGAAATGGGATATTGATTTGAAGATTTTGAAAAACATCTAAAATTTCACTGTATTGAGAATCCTTTTTATTGTTAACTAGTCTAGATGGAAAAGGAGCACGTGGAATCATTTCTTTTAGGGTACTGTCAATCTTAGGACCTACAGCTTGATCATTTTTATTAGTTTTAGGTAAATTGGTCCTAGTTTCTTCATTTTCATTTTCTTTCTTCTCAGCTTGTTGTGACTTATCTAGGAGCTCAATGTTTCTTGCTTTTGTTGTTGTTTAATTGTATCATCAGATTGAAGTGCATTAACAACATTAGCCTGTTCAGGTTGATGTTCTAAATTAGACACATTAGCTCCTACATTAAAGTTTGTTCTACCTTTTGGATTGGGCTCAGGTTGGCTTGGTAGGGAACCTTTTTGTCTTTCAGCTAAGGCAGAGGTGAGTTGGCTTAATTGACTCTGAACAGTTTGTTGGAATTGAAGTTGACTCTTTGCTAAAATGTCAATATTATTTTCTAACTTTTGCATCCTTTGATTCGCTTGTTGAGTGGATTGATCTATGGTCATGGCCAGCATTTTAAAAGTGTCTTCAATATTAAGTGAATTATTAGTAGATGGGACTGGAGCATTGTAATTTCGCATAGGGTCAGGAACTAACTCCCTATTAGGGTTGACCTGATGTTGGAAAAACTGTTGTTGAGGGACCATTGGTCCAGCTTGTTGAGGGACTGGCCTATTTTGGGAACCTTGAAAACCTGGTGGACCACCTATGTTTTGTTGTTGCGAAGAAACATTTTGACTCCAAGAAAAATTGGGGTGAAATCGCATATCAGGGTGGTATCTATTGCCAAAAGTATTTGCAGTAGGTTTGCCAAAAGTATTAAATGCACACACTTGTGCATCAGAATCAGAGCAATAAAAGGGACATGCTTGAGTAATATGATCAAAATTAGAGCACAACCCACATGGGTTACTGACATTTAAAACTGGGCTTGGGTTGTTTCTAGTCGAGATAGAAAATGCATCAAATTTCTTACTTAAATTTTGAACACCAGTAGCTAGACTCTCCATGACAGATTTTAGGTCTGGGTCGGTTTTAACTTCATACATGCCGGGTTTCTTAACTGAAGTATATTCATTACGGGACATGTATTCGCTACTACTATTCCAGTTTTGTGCACTCTCAGCTAGTTCCTCTAAAAATGTATAGGCTTGATCAGGAGTTTGGTCTTTAAATTTCCCTTTATGCATGGATTCAATCATTGTACGATTCATTGGGGAAAGACCCTTATAAAAGAAATGGACAAGACTCGCTTTATCAAAACCATGGTGTGGACATTTGATTAATAGATCATGAAAACGCTCCCATGTTTCATGGAATTCCTCATCTACTTTACCCCTAAATGTGCTAATAGCATCTCTCATTGATTCAGTCTTTTGCATTGGGTAAAATTTAGACATAAACTTCCTAGCTAGGTGTTCCCATGTTGTGATTGAATTAGGAGGAAGAGAGTTCAACCACGAGGCTGCCTTATCTTCTAAGGATAGAGGAAATAATCTAAGCTTGACACCATCATCATCTAGGTTTTGGTTCTTAAAGGTGCTACAAATTGTAAGGAATTTCCCTAAGTGAATGTATGGTTGTTCACTATCAAGGCCATGGAACTTAGGTAGCATATTAATGGTAGCAGGTCTAATTTCAAATTGAGCTGCATTATTGGTTGGAAGGGTTATGCACATAGGAGGCTCAGCGGTGACAGGGGCGAAATAGTCATTTAATGTACGATTATTAGCCATTGTGAGATTTTCAGGTGGAAAGATTAATTGTCTTCTAATTATTCGTCCACTTCTAAGTTGCATAAACTATGCAAAATCCTAGTTGCAAGCAAATCCTAAGGGCAATCTAATTAAGCAATGAATTTAGTGAGGGCTGAGAATTTTAATATAATAAATGATCTAGGCTTGTCCTATTCTTATCGAGAAAATTGTAAGCTTACCAGTTAAGGCTTCCAATCTAACAACCGGTTAAGTTCCCAGGAAATACTGGAGGGGTCACAAACGGTCCCACTTAAATCCAGCTACCTTCGACAGCAAGCTGCCGTTGTGACAGAACTTACCTAGGCGTTGCTAAATTAAAAAGGTACTCACTGGAGTGGCCGACAATTAACTTGCACTGTCTAATTAATTTTAGATTAAATAAATTTAAGGCTCGGGTTTAACAAGTGCAGGGTGGTTTTTGACCTAGGTGGGCAAGAATTGGTGATGAAATCCAATCCTTATCTTGATAGGAAAGTTGCCCTTAACTAATATATTAATGCAAATGCTAAATAAAAAATGCACAAATAAAATAAAAATAAATAAAAGAGGGGCCTAAGTGCAAAGCGTCTAAGTTATCTAACCTAAAGGCAAAAACAAATAAAATAAAATAAGGAAGGAAATACTTTCTTTCTTTTTCTTTTTTTTTTTCAGAATAATTTTTTTTTCAGATTAAACTTTTAACGTAAAAACAGAAAACGAAAATAAAAAAAAACTGTTTTTTTTTTTTTTTTTTTTTTCAGAATAAATTGTTTTATAGGAAAGCCGAGCACTTCAATTATTATGATGAAGGAGGGCCAACAATTGAGAGGTCTCCTTAGACAAGAAGTCTTCAAACAGTGGCTCAAATAAACAACAATAGATGGTTACCACTTTTTTTTTTTTAATTAAGAAAACCGAGCACAAAAAATATTTTAAATAATAGTATTATAGAGGCCCAACCAATGCAGTAGCGCTGTTTCCAAAAAGGGCTCTCCTTAAACCCAGCTTCCTCCTTTTTTTTTTTTTTAGCCAAAAAGAAATCAAGGAAATAATTAAATTAATAAAACTTTTTTTTTTTTTTTTTTTTTTTGCAAAGTAAAATCACGCAAACAGAATACTTAAGAAAATAGAGCTCGGAGATTTTTTTTTTATTTTTTTTTTTTAAGATTTAACTTTGGAAGTAAAAACAGAAAACGAAAATAATAATAAAAAAAACTGTTTTTTTTCTGAACTTTCTGTTTTTTTTTTTTTTTTAAATAATACTACCGGGCACTCAAAATTTATTATTATGAAAGAAGTGCAAGTCCTACCAAGCAGTGGCTTTAAGAAAACATTGTCGATAATTTTTTGTTTTAAATTTTTTTTTTTTTTTTTTTTTTTTTTAAGATTTAACTTTGGAAGTAAAAACAGAAAACGAAAATTAATAATAAAAAAACTGTTTTTTTTTTTTTTTTTTTGAACTTTCTGTTTTTTTTTTCTTTTTCAGAATAATATTTTAAAGTAAAAACAGAAAACGAAAATAATAATAAGAAATTTTTTTTTTTTTTTTCTGAACTTTCTGTTTTTTTTTTTTTTTCAGAATATAGGGAGGGAGGGAGAGGGTCTAAAAAAAAATATAAAATTTTTTTCAAACTTCCTTGAAAATTATGAAACTTGAAATCGGCAACGGCGCCAATGATTTAAGTGGAATTTTTATAATTAAATTTATCGTTGCTTAATTCCACACTTAAATGCAACAAAAACCCTACTTTATGTAAAACAATTAAATTAGTATAGCGTATAAGTAGGGGTCAATCCAAATCCAAGCTAATTCCTTAAATGTAGGAGAGTTTGTCTAAATCCAATATTTTAGGAATAAAATTAAAACAGTTTTTAAATTTTGATTTTGAAATTATCTAAACTAAGAAACTAAACTAATTAAACTAAACTAATTAAATTAAATCAAGAAGCAAGTAATCAATAATAGGAAGTCCCAAGGAAAAAGAATCCACCACCATGGATATAAACAAAAAAGTATTAATTATATTTTTAACATTCATCCCTACTATATAAACAAATTCAAAATCACCATCATTCTTTCTTTAAAACTAATGTAAATAAAAATAGGCATCGCCTGTATCCCCAAATTGGTGATCACAAGAGATCCTTCCTTTATTTTAAAAACAACTAAAGTACTAGAAAGAAAACACACGTTATAATAATGGTAATTTTAAAATCTATTTTAATTCGGGACGAATAATTAAAAATCAATTACATTAAGCCCATTACATCCATGGCGGTTTCATCCCTCTCCTTTGGGAGAGAGTTTAGCCAAGCATATTAAATAAAGAACATATTAAAATAAAATAATAATTCATCATTAAATTAAAACTAAAGTACTTAAATACAAACTATAAAAAATTAGAAAGCTAGAAAGCGTCCCTGTTTGTGATGCTCGAACTAGCGTGTACCGCACGGCTTTACGCTGTCCACTTCTTCTCCTTCAATACTTCGACCGCACGGCAACTAGTATATGGATTTTCTCTCTCTAGAACTCTCTAATAATATCTATATTCTATCTATTTTTCCTATCTATTTTCTCTATATTTTTTTTCTATCCCTTTAGGTGTAGAGAATGGGTCTATATATAGGAATAAGAAATAGAAGTTTACAAGGTTTAGGAAACTAGAATTGTAGAGAAAATAAAAACTTTGAGATCAATTAGGATTCTAATTAAGAGAGAGAATAAGGAGTTATATTCAAATTAGGAGAGAATATTGAATTGGAATATTCTTTCTTCTTTATCTTCTTTTTGATCTTCAGTAGACTTCTTCCACCTTTTTAGGCTTTTTATTATAATTTTCTTCTTTCCTACAAAAAGACAAAATAAATATTAATCCTCCATAATTTAAGCATTAATTATATACTAGCAAAATATTATTTGCGGGTTTAATTAACAATTTTGGGCACTTATCAGCAATCCTATGAGGAAGTCCACAGTAATGTTTTCCCACTTCCACTCAGGAATAGGAAGAGGCTGAAGTTATCCTCCTGGTTTTTGGTGTTCAATTTTGATACGTTGGCATGACAAGCAATGTGAAATAAAGGTTGCTACGTCACGTTTTATACCCTGCCACCAATAAGTGCATTTCAGATCTCTGTACATCTTGGTACTACCCGGATAAATGGTAAACTGGGAATTGTGTGCTTCGGCTAAGATTGTTTGTTTCAGTTCATTGTTGGAACGTGGCACTATTAATCTCCCTTTATACCAAAGGCCTCCATCCTCACCTAGGGTGACATTTTTTACTTGCTCACCAATCAGAATTTTATTTCAACAGTCTACCAGATCTCCATCACTTCCTTGACATTAAATTACTTGGTTATTCAGAACTGGAGTAGCTACAATAGTAGACAAGAAGGCTATGTTTTGCCTACGATGAACCACCAGATTGTATCATTGGAGTTCCTCAAGTAGTCTCCACTCACGACACCTCAAGGCAGAAATGGAACCTTGTGATTTGCAACTAAGTGCATCAGCTATAACGTTGGCTTTACCTAGATGATATTGCAGAGTGAAATCGTAGTCCTCTAAGTATTCAACCCAACAGCGTTGTCTTAGGTTAAGATCCTTCTGTGTAAATATATACTTAAGGCTTTTGTGATCGGAGAATACCTCAAATCGTTCTCCATACAGGTAATGGCGCCATATCTTCAATGCAAAAACAACGGCAGCAAGTTCAAGATCATGAGTTAGATAATTCTTCTCGTGAGTTTTCAACTGACGAGACGCATATACAATTACATGTTCAAGTTGCATGAGGACACAACCCAAACCCAAATGGGATGCGTCACAGTAGATAACATAGCCTAAGCCTCTCTCTGGCAAGGCAAGAACTAGAGCAGTGGTCAAGTGGTACTTCAACTCATTAAAGGATTCTTCGCAACTATCATCCCGTACGAAGGGTACACCCTTTTGCGTAAGGCGTGTAAGTGGAACGGCTATGCGTGAGAAATTTTTGACGAATCGCCGGTAGTAACTAGCCAGCCCAAGAAAGCTACTAATTTCTGACACATTGGTGGGACAGTTCCAATTCAAGACAGCTTCCACTTTAGCGGGATCCACAAAGATACCTCCTCGCGAAACAACGTGTCCCAAAAATTTCACCTCATCCCTCCAAAAATCACATTTGGAGAACTTAGCATATAGCTGGTGATTTCTATGCAGCTGAAGAGCAATACAAAGATGCTTCTTATGCTCGACCTCGGAACGAGAGTAAATGAGAATATCATCAACAAAAACCACCACAAACTGATCTAAGAAAGGTCAAAAAATGCGATTCATAAAGTCCATTAATACGGCCGGTGCATTAGTTAGCCCAAAAGGCATGACCAGGAATTCAAAGTGACCATAGCGGGTACGAAAGGTTGTTTTAGGGATATCCGTCTCATGGACACATAGTTGATGATAACTCAATCGCAAATCAATCTTAGAAAAGAAATAAGCGCCTCGAAGCTGGTCAAATAAATCATCAATACGCGAAAGAGGATACTTGTTTTTAATGGTAACCCGGTTGAGTTGACGATAATCAATACAAAGGTGGAGCGACCCATCAGCCTTCTTGGCAAACAAGACTGGTGCTCCCCAAGGGGACAAGCTATGCCGAATGAACCCTTTGGATAAAAGATCATTTAATTGAGTCTTGAGATCACCTAGCTCTGTTGGAGCCAAGCGGTAAGGTGCAATAGAAATGGGTGTAGCTCCCAGTACTAAATCAATACTGAATTCGATCTCCCGGTGCGGGGGCAATTCAGGCAAGTCGTCAAAAAACACATCCAAGAACTTATTAACGATCGGGATGTCTTGAGGAATCAACGGCGTGATTTCATACTCAATATGCTTGCTAACCACCCCATATAATCTCGTTGTTCCTTCTTGAGAGCATAAGTTACCGGATATAGATTGTATTTCTCCACATAAAATACAACTTTTTCACCCCAAGTATGAAAGACGATAACTTTCTTAGCGTGACAATCTATTGTGGCTTAGTACTTCGTTAACCAATCCATCCCAAGGATTAAATCATAAGGACCCATGTCGATTAGAAGAAATCTATCCTCCAGATGATAGTCTAAGTGAAGGGAGATAATTGTTGAGCAATAATGGCTTAAACAAACACTAACTCCTGCAGGCATGCCAATACTAATGGGTACTTATAACTTCTTTGGTTTCAAACCCAAACTTACAACACATGCAATAGATATGAAGGAGTGAGATGCACCAGTATCAAATAAAACTTTAACACCTGTGTTAAAAAGAATGAGACTACCTTCCATCACATTATGGTTCTCTTGGCTCGCCATCGGAGTAAAATTGAAGACTCGGTCCCCTTGGCTTCCCTGGCCCTGTGGCTGATTTGGGTGATAGGTAGATTATTGCTGCTGAGATAAGTAGTTCCCTTGATACTGTCCCTGGCTCGAAGTTCGATCCTGGTATGATGCCTGAGATGAACGGCTTCCAAACCTACCTGACTGTCCTCTCCCACTGCTTCCACCTCGGCTACGTCCACTATTTTGGCTCATCTCCCCTCTTTCATCACGGTTTGGGCAATCCTTGCGATAGTGATTACGACTGCCACAGATAAAACACCCGAAACGTGGCCCACTACTGCCTCCACTGCTAGTGTTGTTTCCAACAGAAGATTTTGAACTAGAACGAGTTTTCTTGTTCCTGTGCCAAGGGCTCCTCCAATCATTCCTCTTCTCTTATTCATTGGTCCCATAAGATGGGCGGTTTGTTCAAATTGGCTGTCGAGCTTAAGAAATGCTTCAACACAGGTTTTATAAGTGGGAAATTAAGTGAAACCCATTATACAGCGATATTGAACTCTAAGGCCATTGAGAAATCTCTCTTGCTTTTGTTGATCAGAAATCCCCATCACATACATGCTTAGCTCCTCGAACTTACGACAATACTCTTCAACCGACATTCTCCCCTGAATCAAGTTATAGAACTCATCTCGCTTTGCTCTACAGTATGCATTAGACACGTACTTATCATGGAAGGCTCTATCAAACTCAGCCTATCCAGCAATCACATTAAGTCCACCAATGGACCTCCACCACCGTAGTGCACTGCCCTCAAGCTTTAAAGAAGAGAATCCAACCCACATTTGCTCAAGGGCATTCAATATCCTGAGTTGGGAGTGGATATAGTAGAGCCATCCTTCAGCGGCTTCGGGTCCAGGTGACCTGTCAAACTTTGGTGGCTGTAAATGATTAAATTCCTTAAGGTAATAAACCTCATCGCCCTCCCCTCCTTGAGGGTCATGCTCAACATTCACCACATCTTCATCATTATTAGTGGTGTTCCTAGGAGCTCGGGTGCCGCTAGGACCGACACCGCTAGTAGTACCATGATTGTTCTTAAGGACACCGATGAGTTTGCTGAGAAACCCAGTCATCGTAGTTTCCAACCGAGCAGCCAAATATTGATTGGAACCACCCCCGGTATCTTGATTCTCAATGGGTTCCCCCTCACCCAGATTATCATATTGATAAACCGGCCTCTTACTTCCTTTCTTCGGTCCCATTCTATAGGAAGATCAAAAGATGTTTAGTACAAAAAGTATCACATGATAACATGGAATGGAAAGACGAAATGAACATCCGAGGAATAAGAAATAAACTTTCTTGGTAGAACCCAAATGGGCCATCTTGTTTCGATTCTAGTTAGTGGTAGTATACTAATGATTTATAGTATACTCATCTGTTGCGCTGCGGCAGACTATAATATAACCCATTAGTCCCTCTGCTACTATGCTAGAAACAAAAGCCGGCTCCTCGGGTTTCTCCCAATTCGATGAATTAGAATGGATAGAATCAACACGAAACCGAATTTCCTATTCTACCCCACTCTCGGCGAAAGGAAAAGAAACATATGCCTCTGATACCAACTTGTGACGCCCCAAATCCCGTTAAGAGGATTTATCCTCCGAGACCTGGTTAATCACGGAGCCATACTCGACGGAGACCCAAAATAAGATGAACATAGAACAATAAGCAATGATTATATCCATGAAACTGAAATTCACACCATAACCATATCATATAAAGTATATGTCACATGGTCTCTAATGAGGTCCCAAAACATAAATCCACACTCCTTAATTTACATATCAGTCATAGAGGAAATATACATATTACATATCACATCGCTAGTGCAAACAAAATTTGTAGATCAATGGTCCTTTCATTCGAAGGACCCTCAATTAACTATGAAGTAGGAAATGAGGAAGTCTAAGAAGCGTCGTCCTTCCTCTTCCCCTTTCCCGACGAACCTGTAGAAGTACCTATATAGAAAATAGTAGGAGTGAGTCAAACTGACTCAGTGGAAATCATATAATAAATTTAATTTAGAAAAAGTAGTAAGGCCTTCTTTACCAGTTATACATACACACATATATGTAAGTAGCTTATATCAACAACCTTGTAATACAACTGATACGGGCTTCACCCCAGAACTCACGAATCACAAGTCTCAACGATAACCGCGTCCATCTAAGCGTGCAACCAGGTCTGCATTTCGTGGCCTTTCAACCACGCGACAGCAGGGCCTCCCGTTATTTTTCGTGCACGGTTTCGGGTCTTGCACCTAGGGGATCTCTGTCCCAACTTAAAGTCTCAATCGTTAGAGATGAACTTGGGACCTATCATGGACTAGCGCTAGCAATAAACCTTTACGCAAACCAATCATCACACATAAAAATTGTAATGTATCCAACATGAGATTTTTAGTATAAACCATCTCAGTAAGTAAAACAATTCGTTTAATAAGTATTTTATAAAGAAATCCAACCACTTGGACCATTATCTGTTTATATAAATATGCGTAGCAAGAATCATCAGTATACAATCTTGTCCAAGTTAGGTTTTAGTGAAATGCAAGTATTTGATAAGAATTTATAGTTGAATCATGCTATTTAAGCAATATATAGGCTACTAGAATCATTAATTTAAACACTACATCATAATCTCACCATACACCCAAAGCATGTGTAGATAACTTAGGGTTTTTGAACAAACAGGTGGTATAGTGAGAATCAAACCATAACAAGTTAGAAAAATAGTTCTGATACTAGATTCCCACCTCTATGAAGCTTTAATTTCGAAATTAATGGTGTGACGATATCTTCTCCTCAAGAGATTGAAACCCTAAAGCTCCGCCGAGCTTTAATGGGGGTGGGGAAGGTTGAAGATGAAGGAGAAGAAGATGATTCGAAAGCCAAAGCGTGGCTCAACGGATTGGATGTCTTCCAAGCTCCAAAGATCCCTTAGGTTAATCTCAACTCTCTCACTCTCCCTTGGGATGGTTTGGTCGAAAGTGTAGGAGAAAGGGGGTTAAAAACGTGAATTTTTGGGTCAAAAGTGGTCAAAATCGACCTACGGGCTTACCATGATTGATCATGGCCCCCTATGATTGATCATGAAGTGTTCTAGAGTGCTCTAGTTTGCTCATGATCGATCATGGTCTTCCATGATCGATCATGGTGACTGCTGCAATAAACTATCACCTTAGGAGTCTCGAATAAGCCTCTAAACGTTTGAATCTTGACTCGGGCCAAACACAAAACTTGTAGAGGGAAATGAGAGGTAGATTTGGACGTAAATAGGGAGTCATTTGGACATTGGATGAAAAAGTTATGACCTCTCAAAGTTGGACAAAATTTAGTAAATCGCGTAGAATCAAAACACTCGTTTAAGATCTCGTTTTCAATTCGGACCACCCGAATGACGAAATGATTGATCATTCAAACTTAATTACACTATAACAACATTTCCAGGGTTAGAAACTACAAGTAGGTAAATTACACCACAAGAACGCTAGCCAAAATACAACTTATCAACAACACGAAATAAGGTGAGAGTTTTAAAAGCAAAATAAGGCTAGGGGTATTACAATCTGTGTGATTTACTATATTTGTTTTTATGTCGTATTACTTGACTTGTTGTATATAATATCTGTTTTTTAGTGTATGCATACTATTATGTTAAATCCATTGCAATATCTGTTTTTCGAGAACGCATACTGTTATGTTAAATCAATTGCATTGGTTGCAAACGTGATAAACGTATATCTATATTTTTTGATTAGTGAATCACAGCTTTACGCCGGATTTAAATATATAATTACATAGCAGATAAATGTTGAAGAACTTATAGAAATAAGACTAGCATAATTCACTCAAAAAAATAGGTTGATTGTGTAGAGTATAAAATATAAAATAACATTTAATTTTCTACTGGTGCAATTGGATATATAATGGAAAAAGATATAAACAACATAACCTACAAAAACTTCTCATGTTTTGCAACTCACTAGTTTTGGCGAATCCAAATAGCAATATCCTCCCAAAGGAAAAACTCACAAGTGGAATTATGCGATGAATTTTTTTTTAATTAATAAGTCTACATATATATAGAATAAATGATTGAAGATATAATTTAAAACCAACTGATGGGTTATGGCATGTAAGAAAATGCTGGCCAAGGTTTTAAGGGGTTTTTGAAGTCCTAGTAACTGTCCGATATCCACAATAACATACAAATCCCTTTGCTATCTTGAACATTGATCAAAGAATTCACTTGTTTCCCTATGCTAATGTGTTCTGATATGCTTTTTATTAAATATATATTTTTTGGCAGGAGACTTGGTGTATTATGTATTCTGTTTTGGAGGGAAATTGCAATTCATATTTTAAAGTTTCCTTTGGTATTATATTGAGGATAGACAACTCGTGTTAATCTTTATTTGGTGGTTTATGTTTTAATAGTCAATCGTGCCGAATATGCACACTAATAATCCATTTTATTATAATTATTACAATGTTACTTTATATACTAGTGGCGTAAGTTAAAATTACTAATATAATATATCAAAACATGCTAAAATAATCACGATTTTCTCTCATTTTTTATTGAGCATACCTGTAATTTTATGACTGAAATTTTATTTAAAATGTATATAAAAATCAACAAGTAGTTTGAGATAGTCACAAACTTCAATATGTAATTTTATTTATATAAGAACAGATAATCATGTTACCGTGTTGCAGGGGTGATCTACGTATTCTCAATCATGTAGAAATACACCTAATGCACAATTTCTTTTAAATAAACTGGTAGGGTTATTTGTAAAAAGAATTTATTATACATATGATGTTGATTATCACAAAAGATATTTAAATATAAATGTAGTATATTAACAATAACTGTTAAAACATAGAGGCAATTAGGTATAAGGCCTTATTATAATAATAACACAATAATAAAGGCCAATTACAAATTAGCATTACAAATTAAGGACATTATATTAAAAAGACATTAACACCCCTTCCTTATTTAACTAATAACACACTTAACCTAATATATATATATATATATAACTTCAAACATATTCAATGATCGATCAAAACAGTTCCAACCAAATCCCAATCAAAAAATACCAAAGCACACAACGATCGATCACCACAACTACAGACATGAATCAAGAGATCGTTCCAATAATCAATTCTGATTCATTATCCATGTATTTTTTTCAAAAAAAAACGCATATATATTGCTTCCATTCATCATTAATACACTTGTTCCATCATGAAATACACATTATATTGCTTCCATTGATCATATTTCTTAGTCTGAATCAATTAAAAACATTCATAACAGCTCTTAATTTCTTTTCTCACCGTCACATTACTTTTCAATATGTAGCAGTTTCTCGTGCTGCTAAATAGCTTTTAGAAATATAAAATCGCTTGTTATTGTGTTGAAATCTCGTACTAAATCGCTTTTAAATCTTCTAGTAATGTGAACTCACAGAGGGTGCTAAATGTCATTTAGCACTTTCTCCTTTTTGTTGCCAAATGTGATGACATGGGGTGCTAAATGCATTTAACACCTTGTGTTTTCTTGTCAAGTGTCATAACAGCTG
Organism: Lonicera japonica; assembly: GCA_021464415.1. Classification (NCBI taxonomy): domain Eukaryota; kingdom Viridiplantae; phylum Streptophyta; class Magnoliopsida; order Dipsacales; family Caprifoliaceae; genus Lonicera; species Lonicera japonica. Next base: position 16,189,803 of record CM038471.1, on the reverse strand, counting down.
GTGCTAAATGCATTTAGCACCTTATATTTCTTTTCAATAGTGCTGAATGGGAGTGCTAAATGCATTTAGCACCTTGTGGTTTGTTGTCAAATGTGATAACAGATGGTGCTAAATGGCATTTAGCACCTACTCGTTGCTGTCCAGGGAGTGCTAAATGCATTTAGCACCTTGTGGTTTTTTGTCAAATGTGATAATAGCACCTTATATTTTCTTTTCAATAGTGCTGAATGGGGGTGCTAAATGCATTTAGCACCTTGTGGTTTGTTGTCAAATGTGATAACAGATGGTGCTAGATGGCATTTAGCACCTACTGGTTGCTGTCCAGGGGGTGCTAAATGCATTTAGCACCTTCTATTTTCTTTTCAATATTGCAGAATGGGGGTGCTATATGCATTTAGCACCTTGTGATTTTTGGTGAATTCTACTATAATCAAGTGCTAACTGACTTTTAGAACCATTATATTACTTCTCACTATGTTTACAATAGGTGCTAAATGACTTTTGCAGAAATATTGACAGAGGAATTTTGGGCAAAGTGCATTACAATGATTCTAGTTTTAGATTCCAAATGACTCTAGGTTTATCACTAGATGTATTGAAGAGGTCAATCTGCCAAAGGTGATTTGATATAAATCCATTACATTTGGACCTAGTCATCTCTCGTGATGGAAAGGAGTATGTTCTCGATAGTAATGAATCTATACAATACATGGTTTGCTTTGCAACTGTTCAAAATGTCAATATCATAGATATAGTTGCAAGGAGAAGTGATGGTCCTAGATCCTTGGTTTTAGACAATAACTCTACTACTAGTTCCTCCAATTGTGGGACTTTAGAGAGCGAGGCTGAATCTCATACTCAGCCACGCCAATCTAATGCTTGGAAAAATTGTATTATTGGTGTTGGACAGAGATTCCCAGGTGGTGCAGATGAGTTCCGAACAAGTTTAAAAAAATATGCCATTCACAAGGGGTTCAAGTTTGAATATAAGAAAAATTCTAGTGATCGGATTACGATTGTTTGTAGTAGGCAAAAAGATAAGGGGTGCAAGTGGAGAATACATGCTTCTCCAAAGTTCAAGCTTGTTAAGTTCTTTGAAATAAGAAAAATGGTGGGCGAGCATACGTGTGGAATTACTTTCAAGGATTTAAGGAATCCACAAATGACAAGCCAAGTTGTCAAGTCAACTGTTTTAGATTTGATTCGGGACAAACCTCTCACAAAACCATCAGACATCATAGATTACTTTAGACGCGAGTTTGGTGTTACCTTGGGCTACTACTTCGCTTACACTGGTAAGACCCACGTGATCAAGGAAGTCCACGGTGACGATTATGCATCATATCAACAATTAGCATCCTACACTAATAGTATAAAGGAATCAAATTCGGGAAGTTACGTAGTTCTCGAAGTTGACGAACACACTAGAAAGTTTCAAAGAGTTTTCATAGCATACGAAGCTTGTATATACGGATTTAACTTTTGTCGAGCTTTAATACCTTTGGATGGTTGCCATCTTAAGGCAAAATATAAAGGTTGCATGCTCTCTGCAACTGCAACTAATGGTGATGGAGGTAAGTTCACCAATTAATTTTTTTCATTTTCTGTCTCATTGCAGCATAGTTGGTGCTAAAAAGTGTGGAGCACCATAGTTGTGTATCAACAATGCTTCTAAAAAGGGTTTAGCACCCCAGTATGTGCAAATTAGCTGGGTGCTAAATAGATTAAGCACCTTCTAGTTTTTTGTAATGTGTGCTCACAGGTGGTGCTAAATGCATTTAGCACCTTCTTGTTTGCTGTAAAAGTGTGCTGATAGGGGGTGCTAAATGCATTTAGCACCTTTTTGTTTACTATAAAGTGTGCTCACAGGGGGTGCTAAATTCATTTAGCACCTTCTGGTTTGCTGTAAAATGTGCTCACAGGTGGTGCTAAATGCATTTAGCACCTTCTTGTTTGCTGTAAAAGTGTGCTGACAGGGGGTGCTAAATGCATTTAGCACCTTCTTGTTTGCTGCAAACTGTGCTGACAGGGGGTGCTAAATGTTTTTAGCACCTTCTGGTTTGCTGTAAAATGTGCTGCAAACTGTGCTGACAGGGGGTGCTAAATGTATTTAGCACCTTCTGGTTTGCTATAAAATGTGCTGACAGGTGGTGCTAAATGCATTTAGCACCTTCTGGTTTGCTGTAAAGTGTGCTCACAGGGGGTGCTAAATGCATTTAGCACCTTCTGTAAAACTGTGCTGACAGGGGATGCTAAAAGAATTTAGCACCTTTTAATACCCTATGTTTGTTGACCACAATGGTCGTGGAAACGTTTAGCACGACTATTGTTCTTACTTGATTGTATTATTTATAGGTATGTTCCCGTTGGCAATGGCTGTTGTTGACTCAGAAAATGTTGCTAATTGGGAATGGTTCTTAAACCATCTGAAGGTTATTGTCGGAACATTTAGACAAATAACGTTTATTTCTGACCGACATGTTGGCTTGAAAAATGGAATTCCTAAAGTATTCAATGATTCATTCCATGCTTATTGCCTTTTTCACTTGAAAAAGAACTTCATATCATCACTTCCCAAAAGCTTTAGGAAAAAGAAATTAGCAGTGCAATTGTTCTCGAGTTGTGCAAATGCTCGTACGGTTGATGAGTATATGGAGCATTATCGAGACCTTGGCATCCTTGCGGGGGAAACAATGAATAAATTCTTAGAAAGTGCGCCCGTTGAACGTTGGGTAAATGCATTCTTCCCGGGGAGAAGGTATGGTGTTATGACTTCAAATATGGCTGAAAGCTATAACTCCTGGATTACAAATGAACGTAATCTGCCAATTACAACAATGCTAGACCAAATTCGGGTGAAGGTAATAAAACAAATGTCAGATATGAGAGAGGCGTTGAGGAGTTGGAGAAATGAATTGTGTTCGTCTGTTGAAAACAAGCTGAAAGATAAGGTCACCGAGAGTTCCTCATGGACGGTGACTAAATCTGACGATACGTTGTATGAAGTTAGAGAGCAAAAGACTTACCTCGTAGATCTTCAAAGATGGCACTGCGGCTGCAATTCCTGGTACATTGATGGTTTCCCGTGTTCACATGCTGTTTTGAGCATACTCGCGGATAATAAAAATATTTACGAGTACATTGATCCGTGCTTCTTAGCAGTAAACTATAAGAGCTCCTACTCGAAACCAATTTATCCAGTCCCAACTTCTGGTTCGAGTGCTAATGTATTGGCAAATGTAACTGAGATATTAGCTCCATATTGCAACACACAGCCTGGTCGACCAAAAAAGAATCGATTCGACACAAACACTTCAAGTACGAGGAAGAAACGGAAGTGTGGAAGGTGCAACAAGTATGTTTATCACAACAAGAAATTGTGCACCGAGCCAATTGCTTAGAAATAGTGCGGAATGTACATACATAGATATTTAATCGTATATTCATACAGATACCTTACAAAAAAATTATTCATTGCAACTAGTCCTGTTCTAACAATTTCTTACAATTTCTATTTTCTCTTATAACATGTCCTCAAATTGTTTAAACACCTTTTGATTGATAATGATTATTTTGTGAACATGGTTTAATGTGTTATCTTATATTCAGAAAATGTTGCTAAAATATCTTTTAGCACCCCCCAGAATACTTTTTCTTCTGTGTTCATGGATTTTTTTGTGATGTGAGTTGACAAGGGGTGCTAAATGCATTTCGCACCCCCCGGATTTTTGTAATGTGTGTTGACAAAACGTGCTAAATCCATTTAGCACCTCTTGGATTTTTGTAATGTGTTATCACATGGTTTGCTAAATGAATTTAGAACTCCCTAGATTTTTTGTGATGTGTGTTGACAAGAGCTGCTACATGCACTTTTAAGCAGCTCCATGTGTGGTCGCATGGGATTCAACATGTTAAACAAGTGGTACTCAAAAAAAACTTTTAATGTAAAGAAAATCTAACAACAACACTTACAAAAATCACTACTCATCAAATTCCTTCACATTTTCCACTATATAAATATATTGACATTCACATCTATGTACAGGATGTTGTAATGTGCATTTAGCACCTCCTGGATTGGGGTGCTAAATGCATTTAGCACCTACTGAATTTAATATGTGTGCTCACAGAGGATTCAACATATTAAATAAGTGGTCCTGTAAAAAGAAATCTCACAACAATTGTTAGAAAAAGCACTAGTCATCAAAATTCTTTCACATTTTCCAATATACAAATATATCAAATATTCACAGCTATCATTACAAAAATAACTATTCATCAAATTCATTAAATTCGTCTGCATTTTCAACTACAAATGTTACAACATCATCAATAATCGAATTAACACTATCACCACAACCACCGCCTTTATCAACAGATTTATCATTAACTCCCTTCTCAATAAGTTCATTGGGAACTCCTTCTACTTCAGGTTCCCAGCTATGATCCTTATCAGTGAACAACAGATGAGTAATTTTTGCATGCTTCATCTGCATCAACTTTATATCCATAGCTTTCGGAACTTCTTCATCGCAAAGAAGTCTTTCAATAAATTCACACACAAATAGTGCACAATCAGGACTGCAAACGACATAAAAACAGAGGAACAAAAAATATATAAGTCCAAGGAGTAAACAATGTTATAGCACCATTTATCAAAAAATGATGCTAAATGCACTTAGCACCTTCAGATATTGCTGTCAAAATGTGATGACAGGGGGTGCTAAATGCACTTAGCACCTTATGGTTTGCTGACAAATGTGATGACAGGGGGTGCTAAATGCATTTAGCACCCATGTACAGTTTGATACTACATATCTTGAAGGTGCTAAACTGATTTAGCACCAATAGTCCACCACAAAAACAAAAAAGTGGTTTTTTTTTTTACATTGGAAAGTACTTACTCTTCTCCTTGCTGCACACACTCTGCCCTAATCACCTTTGTGTCCTTAAGTTTCAAATCACCCCGATCCTTCAAACGCTTCATTACAGCTTTCTTCTACACATATCAAATAAAAAAAATATTAGAATCATTACTGCGAACACTAAGAGTAATGAAAAGGTTTTCAAAAAAATACCATCTGTACGGCCTCCTCGTAATAATGATCCTCCAATTTCTTTGATTGTTTTGCTCTTCTTCTTGGCAGCATTGTGTTGTAATGAATCCAGCGTAAACTGGGTAGATTAAAAACAATAAGTGTCCAATGATAACCACCACTATCGCCAAGAGACCTCCCGTGGTTCATTGGAAACATAAGATATTTAGTTTCCACGGGCATTTTTATTATCTCATCCTCAAGACAATCCTTAATAAAGATTGGAATTCCATCCCGTACACCTTGCTGCATATTAAAAAAATATATTATATATTTAGCATCCAACACAACAGAAAAAACCATTCAAAGTTACATGATATAAAAGATAAAGTATTACCCAAGCAGAAAAAGAAAAAAATGACACTATCTCTTTGTTGCATATCTTTTGATATGTACTTAACATACCAATCAATAATCTCCATTCATAGAGAGCACAGTTCGTAAAAATACTCTCAGATTTATACAATTCAATCACTTTATAAAAGAGACAAACCATAACTTTAAAGTTATTATAACAATACCTGCCCATCAACAAAATGATTGAACATCAGATCTTGAAGAAGATAGCCCGATATGAAAATTGACATATTGTAACTTCTCCAAGCCATGGTACTGTCCCAGTAAAAGTACAAATAAAAAATTCAGCACAACAGTGCAAATGCTAAAAGGAGGTGCTAAATACAATTAGCACCCCCTGGTTTATTGTGATGTGATGACAGGAAGGTGCTAAATGCATTTAGCACCTTCTGGTATTGTTTGTCAAAATGTGATGACAGGAAGGTGCTAAATGCATTTAGCACCTTCTGGTATTGTTTGTCAAAATGTGATGGCAGGGGGTGCTAAATGCATTTATCACCTTCTGGTATTGTTTGTCAAAATGTGATGACAGGGGATGCTAAATGCATTTAGCACCTTCTGCTATTGTTTGTCAAAATGTGATGACAGGGGGTGCTAAATGCATTTAGCACCTTCTGGTTTGCTGTCAAGTGTGATGACAGGGGGTGCTAAATGCATTTAGCACCTTCTGCTATTGTTTGTCAAAATGTGATGACAGGGGGTGCTAAATGCATTTAGCACCTTCTGGTATTGTTTGTCAAAATGTGATGACAGGGGATGCTAAATGCATTTAGCACCTTCTGCTATTGTTTGTCAAAATGTGATGACAGGGGGTGCTAAATGCATTTAGCACCTTCTGGTTTGCTGTCAAGTGTGATGACAGGGGGTGCTAAATGCATTTAGCACCTTCTGGCATTGTTTGTCAAAATGTGATGACAGGGGGTGCTAAATGCATTTAGCACCTTCTAGTTTGCTGTCAAGTGTGATGACAGGGGGTGCTAAATGCATTTAGCACCTTCTGGTTTGCTGTCAAGTGTGATGATAGGGGGTGCTAAATGCATTTAGCACCTTCTAGTATTGTTTGTCAAAATATGATGACAGGGGGTGCTAAATGCATTTAGCACCTTCTGGTTTGTTGTCAAGTGTGATGGCATGGGGTGCTAAATGCATTTAACACCAACTTTCTTTCTTTTATAACAAGTAGGAAATAAAATACATTGAAATTAAAAATAATACATACGATTTATTTGCATTCTTGAAAAACTTCTCGACGACCTCCCTTTCATTATCACCAAGATAAACCAATCTATCTTTCCTTTTAGATAGCGGAAGAAATTTTCCCGCAACTTCATCATCTCCAATTGCCAAGTCATCAACATCGATGACTTCTCCTTCAATTGCTGCGGGTGCAGCTTCTTTAGCTACCTTTCCAAAATTTTCCTTCAGGGAATCATCTTCCTTTGCTGATTCCCGACTCAAGTCAATATTCAAATCAAAACTTGGGAGGTCACCCTCCTTCTTTCCTTCACCTTTAACCTCTGGAGTCTTTTTCACCATCTCTTTCTCATCATCAACCCCAACATCTTTTGGAAAATCCTTTGCAGAATCTTTCTCCACAAACACGTCCTGCTTTGGTTCACCTCCTTTCTTCTTCTTCATCCTCTTATTCTTGTTTCCTTCATCCTTCTTTCTTCCCTCATCCTCATTTTCTTTCTTCCTCTTTAAATAGTAATATTCATAATTACTATCCAACTTAACCTTCCCCAGTTTTGCTTTGAGTCTTATTATAATCGATCTCACCTTTTTTTCTTCACGTTTCTCCTCTTCCCTTATATTTTGTTCTTTCGATGGTGTCTCAAATTGCAAGTCTCCCAGTACACCAGAACGAACAAGATCAACATATGAATCAGGGTCGTCTTCTTCTGGTTTATCACAAAAAACAAACTCTGGATCAATAAAATCTTTGCATTTGCTCAGTTTGAGCATCATTTCAAGCTCCGCGACCCTCTTTTTCAGATCTTTAATTTCATTGTCTTTCTCGTCACCTTTCCCAGCAGCTTCCTTCACCAATTCTGCTTTGGGTGTGTGCCACTCTATGGCTTTCATGTCCTTACCTGCCTTATCCGCATAATGCGGACTCAACAACATTTCCTCCTCCGCAGAAATGTTACCTATTTCTTTGGATACCTGGATTATAAAAGAAAAACAATGTTAAAAAGATAAAAATTAATCATAAGACCATATAAAAATTTTGTTTTCATTACCTTTGATGCATCCAAATCTGCAAGCTCCGATTCATAAAGAATACGCCTCAAGATGTTTATGTTCCATCGAACAAACCTTGGCGTATCATCAATGTGCCCATCATACGGTTAAACACCATTGTAGTGTTCACAAAACCAATACTGCAATTATAGAAAATCATGACTTTAAAAACAAAAACACTCATAAAAACCCACAGCATCATGTAACTTAATTTACAAGTATATCCCTCTTATTAAACGTATTTATATTTTTGTCCTGCGTATTAAAAACTATGATGTCAAGTCCTGCAATAATTATAATACAATATGATTTAGCACCATTATATGCATGAAAAGAATAACTAAATAACATAGTGCTAAATGCATTTAGCTAGCACCCCATGTCCTCACACATCACAACAAAACAGGAGGTGCTAAATGCATTTTAGCACCCCATGTGAACACACATCACAACAAAACAGAGGGTGCTAAATGCATTTAGTACCCCCTGCCAGGACATTTGACAAAAAAAAAGAAGAAGGTGCTAAATGCATTTAGCACCCCCTGCCAGGACATCTGACAAAAAAAGAAGAAGGTGCTAAATGCATTTAGCACCCCATGTGAACACACATCACAACAAAACAGGAGGTGCTAAATGCATTTAGCACCCGATGTGAACACACATCACAACAAAATAGGAGGTGCTAAATGCATTTAGCACCCAATGTGAGCACATGTCACAACAAACCAGGAGGTGCTAAATGCATTTAGCAACCCCTTTTAGCATTTCAACTATTATGCTGAATTTTTTATTTTTATTTTATTGGGATAGCACCATTACTTGGAGAAGTTATAATATGTCAATTTCTTGAGGTGCAACTATATCACAAACATTAAATAATTAATCACAAAAATTAATTATTAAAATATAATTAAAAACAAGAAATAAAATTTAAGGAACTTACAAGCAATTGAATAACACACCCGGGAGTCCGGATGGAATCTTTGTAATTTTTCTTAACCATTTTCATTAAATGGTCATGTATAATGGTAGCCCACTGGAAATCAGCTACCTTATCCAAATCTTCAACACAGGGCACAAAACTTAAAGCAAGTGCCCTATTTGAGTTAGCAAAAAAAACAGTTGCTAACAAGTAGAGTATAAGGCACCGTGCAAAATCCTCCTCGGCGCCGTCTTTCAAAACAGTGCTCCGTACAGCAGATAGAACACTCAAAACTTTCAACGACGACTCGCCTTTGAATCGCCTCTGCATAAATTCTGAACCACACACGGATTCAGACGGCCGTGGCATAATCTTACTGCCATGCTTCGGCAGTCCAAAAGTAACGGAAACGTCATCAGGAGTCAACTTAACTACCTCCCCAGCAATCAAAAAAGCAGAATGCTTCTCCGAATAGGCAGAAATAATTTTCTTGCCTACTTGACCAATCATTCCGATATGATCTGGAATGATTTTATCATCAAAAATTGCCTTAAACATAGAACCAAATGGCGTCTTCATTATAGCTTCAATATGACAATTTTTAATATCACCACGACCCTTCAAACTAATAATTTCCTCGACAACTACTGTGAGGTTGCATTTAAACACAGTTGGTCTAGATACTTCTTTAATTGCAGATTTTCCAACTCCCCTGATTTCTTTCCAACTTTCTTCACAGCTCTACTTTGTTTCTTGTTACTTCTAGATACATTATCCTTCATTTTCCTCTTTGAAGAAACATCCTTTTTCTCAGAAACTCTTCCGGAAGTACTCGTATTCATTGTCCCTTCAACACAATTGATATAAACCTTCATTACCACTGTTATCTAGTGGCATTATAAAAACAAATATACACATATATCTAGTTAACAAACTTACAATAATACACATCAATGTCCTAAATCTGTTTTGCCATTTACTTTGCTTCACAACAGGTGCTAAATGCATTTAGCACCTCTTGGTTTGCTGTCAACTTTGCTCACATGGGGGGTGCTAAATGCATTTAGCACCTCCTGGTTTGATATCAACTTTGCTTGCTCAAATGGAGGGTGCTAAATGCATTTAGCACCACCTGGTTTCATATCAACTTTGCTTGCTCAAATGGAGGGTGCTAAATGCATTTAGCACCTCCTGGTTTCATATCAACTTTGCTGACAGGGGATGCTAAATGCATTTAGCACCTCCTATGAGTTAATGACAAGGGGGTGCAAAATGAATTTAGCACCTCATGCTTTGCTTTCAACTTTTGCTGACAGGGGGTGCTAAATACATTTAGCACCTCCTGGTTTACTGTTAACTTTGCTGACTGGGGGTGCTAAATGCATTTAGCACCTCCTGTGAGTTAATGACAGGGGGTGCTAAATGCATTTAGCACCTCCTGTAGTTAATGACAGGGGGTGCAAAATGAATTTAGCACCCATCCATTCCTTCACATAAAATGCCTTATACCTAATTTTCCATTTAACACCAAGAGCGAACAAAACATAATCAAAAAGAAGGTGCTAAATACATTTAGCACCTCCTGGTTTGCAGTCAACCTTGCTCACAGGGGGTGCTAAATCCATTTAGCACCGATCCATTGCTACAGATAAAATTATACAAAACTAAAATGTTCAACAAATGAACACAAAACTCATAAATGTGTTTTCAACTTCAAAATCAACACAAAACAAAAATACAAAATCAACACAAAATTCAAAAATCGATTAACAAAAGAATAAACGAGTACCTTAACTAAAAACTGAAGCGACAGAAAACAAATGACCAACGATGACAACAGGAACAACAATGAATAACGAATGTGCAGAGAAAATATAGAGAGAGAAAACTATGATCGTCTAGATAGAGAAGAAATTTTGATCGTGGTAGTTGAATAAGAGACAGGGGAGGATCGTGCTACAATAGGAAGATCGAAAATTGTTGGAATTGTTCACAGTCTTAAATATATAATTTAAGTTATAAAAATAGATAATCATTTTTAATATGTCCCTTTCCCCAATTTAAACAGGCACATAAGAATGTAATTAAAGCGAATCGATGTGCTAGGCATATTATATGTATTTTTGTGTATTCATGTAGGTGCAGTGATAACTAGCTAAATGTAATAATTTCTTGAAAATCATTATAGGTCTATTCAAATTATGAGTTACTATATTAAACACAGTATTTTTATAAAATTTGATACATAGTGGACAAACGAACTAAATAGTATTATCCGGTAAATATCATTTTGATCATATAGAGACCAAATAACTTCCCATGTGGATACCATATACAATGTAATACAAAGGCTAATTATAAAACAATACTTTTATAAAGTATATCAATTGTATAGCCAATAAATAAACGAACTAATTCATTTGCTATTCATATGATTTCATCCTATATGTTCTATCAATCTATCTCTGATGAGTTACCATAAGGCCACGTTTGATTTGGGTATTAAAAAGTGGGATGAGATTGTTAATACCACTTTTTTTATAATACCTTGTTTGATTCGCACAAATATGCTGGGATTACTAATACCGGTACTAACTTAATACCACTCTTTGTGATATAATTTAATACCAGGGGGAGGTGGTATTATTTATTCAGGATTAAGAAAAATGAATCATATATTTTCAAAAATGCCATTACTACTATAATATTTAAAAAAATGCCACTACTACTATATTATTATTATTTTAACTTAATTTTTTTTATTTTTTATTTATTTTGTTAGTCCAAAATATAATCCCGTATACGAGTTACAGAATCAAACATGGTATTAACGTCAACATGAGATATCTCAGTATTAATGTTGCATTAATCAAACAAGGTATTGGTATTAAATTAATAACAGGATTAATAGTCCAGTACTATTAATACTAGTATTATTAATCCCACTGACCCTAATACCTGAATCAAACGAGGCCTAAGTGTACACAGTGTAAACTTGAATGGGTGATGTGCTTGTTTGTATATCCTAATTGTGTTACTGTCACTATCCGAACAGTCTATTACTATATATGACTCTCATAAATACGTAACGAAGTCACTTTGCTTTTCATGTGATTTCATACAATACATATTAATAGTTTATGTGATGCCCCGAATCCTATTAAAAGGATCTATCCTTCGGGACCCAGTTAATCACGGTGCCGTACGCTGACGGCAGGTTAACAAAGAAATAATTTCCTGTGAAAAACTTAAAATCCACGTTTTTAATCAACCAAGATATGATCCGTTCCATAAAATTCATCCCAAGACAAATAAACTACTATAGATAAACAACTAGCCTCCAATGAGGTCCCAAGTACAAGATATACAATCTCCACAATGTATACAATATATATAAGTACAGGTTCAATACATACATCTCCAACAATATAACAAAGATGGGTGGTCCTTCTCTCGTGAAGGACCCTTGACTCATTAATGGCTTAAAGGCATTCTAAGAAGCTGCGTCCTCCCAATTCCCTTTACCTAAAAGAAGATGCAGAAGAAACTGTTTGGAAAATAGGTGGGGTGAGTCAAACTGACTCAATGGGAATCTTATAATAGGTTTTATGTAAAAGTTATATTTAGAAATCCTTTTGTAAAATCATAAGAAAGCATCATCGTATAATGATAATATGAGGCAAAATCTTCACAGATTTACATATATACTAGTTAAGGAAAAGCCTTTCTTCCGTTCTTGTTAAAAATACTTTAAAATCCATAAAAGTGTATAATCGATATCACGTGAAGTCCTACAGCACAATTAACATTTGATTATCTCATGAACCTTGAGCCGTCCTCTCATAAATCCCGTCCCTATCTAAGCATCACCAGGTCTGCATTTCGTAGCCTTTCATCCACGCGACAGCAAAGCCTCCCGTTAGTTTTCCTGCACGATTTTGGGTCTCTCACACAGGGGCACTCTATCCCAACTTAAGGTCCTAATCTTTAGAGACCAACCCGGGCCATCATGGACTAATGCCAACATATGATATCAATAGCTTATAAACCGGCTCATTTACGAAACAATTGTGCCATATACATAGCTACCATTATCATATGTATAAATATAATATCAACAGTGTAACTGACAAGGGAATGTTACATGAGTAATCTCAACAAGCATAATTAATCATATATATATATATATGTTCTTCATAAAGATATCCCACCACTTGGACCATTCAAGGAAATTACCATCTTTAATATTAAAGGTTACTAGTTGTAACGCCCTGAAATCCCGTTTAGAGGATTATACCTCCGGGACCCGGTTAGCCACGGAGTCGTACGCGACGACGGGTGATCAGGTGTAAAACTTAGAACTTATATAGTTGAAGATATCGAATAAAGCCATATATTTATGAAAAAAATTGGCATGTAGAGTTTGTTCATAAAGATAAATCAAAACATGTTAAAATGTACACTTAATCCATTTCCAATAAATACTCCACATTAAAGAAAAGTCATTTATACAAAGCCTCCAATGAGGACCCAATCTCAATAAGCTTTATATCAAAATACAACACTATAATACATAAAAATTTATTAACTAATCAACTAGTACATAAGTCGTTTCCTAACGACTTAGGTGATCAGGATCCATCAGAGCTATTTGGACTAGTACTCGTACCATCCCCACGAACACCTGCAAAACCTGGTTTGAAAAAATGGGAGTGAGCCAAATGGGCTCAGTGGGAACTAAAAGGTTTTCATATGAGAAAATAAGTTAGAAAACCATGCATGCCATGCAATGCAATATAATGAAAGTAAGGTTGGTTTATATGCTGCTTCTGTGTAATAAATCTCCTCAGGGTAAAATACATTTCCATTTGTATATACAAATATAAATACATATATATCTATATATATATATATATATATATCACATCTCTGAAGCAGCCAATGCACGGAAAACCTTTCGTGATATGTATATATATAGAATGTCGCCAACCCAAAGTATAAGAAAAGCAATATATGTATATACATCATCATACCGTATATGCCACAACACCGCGACTAGATCTATCACATCAATTACATATATCATACTCACGTATAGGATTTTCATACATCTACTGTGCACAGAGATAGCCGGCAACTCAATTTTTTCTGCCCCCAAGGCAGGGACCACCTACCAGGTCCACCTAGACGCTACCTCACGCAGCCACAAAGGCGTACGCTACATCAGGCAGCCACAAAGGCATACGCTACAATAATCCTCACGTAACCACCAAGGCATACGCTACGGGTAATAACCATCTATCTAGTACAAACGGTGTGGCCATCCGATATGAAATCACAATAATCATCTCATCAAAGTATATAATATAATCAAGAATATCCAAATACAAGCTCAACATAATGTGTATAAAGTGTGTAGGCCAATACGCCTTAAAATCCATAGTAGTAATAGTATTGTTGTTGAGCTTAAACCAAAATTAGCCAAGTCCGTTAATTTGTAAGCGAAACCAGAAAATCATTAGTTTGGGAGGTTTCATATGTTTTCATCAATTTAGCCCCAAGCCAAGTCTAATACAATCAAACAATGTATATGAGTTCCCAAATAGCCTCCCATTATGATTTAAAGAATTGATTTACTCAAAACACATTTGTGTATTTTACCAGCATACTTACGGATTGGCTAGGTGAGTAGAAAATCTTATAAATATAGCTTATAACTTAAAACACAACAACAATACCACCAATATATGTAACTTTGTCCAAAATATAGTTTAAATCCCATATATCTAATTAGGGCTTTTTGTCTAAGATTGTTATTGATGTCATATATGATGCAAATCCATCGAAAATATCCAAAAAAATTGACCTAAGCCCCATGCATATGCAACTTTGAGTAGAAAACCTACGTTTGGATTGATTTGAGATGAATAAGTTATAATCGTAAGAAAACTTGTTAAAATACTATTGTTCCCACCTTTTGAGGGTTAATCCCTCGACGAATTGAGGAAGAAGCGAGCCGGAAAGCCGTAGACGCGAAAACCCCCAAATTGCTTCTAAAACCCTAGCTGTGGTGATGGAGGTGGAGAAGAAGATGAAGATGACAATCTTGTGTGGTGGTAGGAATCAAGGAGGATCATCCATAAGAACCCCCCAAAATCGCCCTCAATCTCTCTCTAAAAGCTCTCCAATTGATTGGGTGAAAATGAGAAGGAAAATGGAGGAAATAAGCTTAAAAATCTTGCCCAGATCGATGTAGTCGACTACATTAAGACCATGTAATCGACTTCCACTATTCACAGCACACAATTTTGCTATTTGGTCACAGGCTCAACTTCACGCCTTATTTTGGCCACCGAGGAGTGAGAATTGGGTCTCGTCCAAAACACGAAAGTTGTAGATTGGATCAAAACCTAGAGATAGCCGAAAAAAGGGACTCATTTGGAGTTCGGATGAAGAACATATGGTCTTCCAAAGTTGGATAAAAACCATTAATCGCGTAAGACCAAACTTGTGATTTTTGAGCCGATTTTTGTTCGAGCCACCGGAAACAACTTATGGTCATTATAACACACTTAAATATGTTAATATGATATGTTGGAAGTTTCCAAACCATTCCAACCTTCCCAGAACCCAATTTGGCTATCCGGAGTCCGATTCTGCCTTATACACGACTTAGGCCTTGATTTGCGAAAGATGATTAAACGGGATGTTACAACTAGTAAGAAAAGGGGTGCAGTATCAAATGAAGAGTCTCCATTTATAGTTGAATCATGTATTTAAAACTATATTTAATCCATTTGGATAACCAATTTCAACAACATCCCACAAAACCCCAACATATCCTCAATACCCATTTGAAAAACTAGGTTTTTGCATAAACAATGAGTAAAATAATGATTGAGCCATAATAAGATGTAAATAGGCTTTAAATACTACATTCCAACCTCAATAGAGTGATACCCTTGGGTTAGAAGCGTTGAATCGAACCAGAGACCGCTAGGTCGAGAAATCCCCAATTTTGAGCTTAGTTCTTGATTAAGCCAAAATATTGCATTTTTATACATGTTTAGGTGGCTTAATGTGCATGAATTTGATTTTAACTATCCTAAATTGATAAGATTTGAGTTTTAATCATGAAATAGGATAATATTTTTGTTTTTCTGCATTTTAACTTTTTTACATGTTAAAAACAAACAAGAACGAATTCAGAAGTAAATTCCCCCAAAGTTAGTCATTGCTGGTCAAATTCGGAGCTAAATTGAGTTCAAAAGGTGAACCAAAAGCAAATCCCAAGCTCAAGCATGAAGGAAGTTGATGGAAGAGACTAAGAGAAGCCAATAGAGCAGTCCCAAGCAAAGAAGAGTCATTTGAATCAAACCGAAAAAATTTTGAATGAAGAAAAGATTCACCGCATGCAATACTGATGTTCTAGCCAATTCTGGTATTTATTCGTGCAAAATTTGAAGAAAACTCCAGAAATATAAGTTGTATAGATCTGAGTTAGCTACGTATAGGAAAAAACCTTGCATTAATCGGAGTTCAGATCACAAAGTTGTGGCAGAAATACAATCAATGCGCCAGTGAATTAGGTTTGAGCGCGAAAGAATACATAAATTCATGGTGCAAAGATTTATCGAAAGGGTCCTTAGCCTACATGGAAAGTGACCAGCTATTTACTCATGGTTAGTCCAGTGTTCGAATCTTGCACCCAACAAGTTTTTGCTCCCTTTTTAATTATTATTTTTAAGCTCACCCGAGAATTTAAGCTAGATGAGTTAGTCTCTCGAGCCAACAACTTAATAGACGATAAAAGCTAAAAATAGATTTTGGATTATTATTATTATTATTCATTTTATTAATTAGTTTAATTTTTGAATTTTGAAAAAAAAAAGTCGATGTTTTTTTTTTTTTAGCTTGGAGATATTTGAGTTCGAGTCACCATATTATTTTGAGAAAGAGTCAACATTCTTTAATAATTCTAGAACCCCTTACCATCAGAGAGAGTATAAGAGACCGATTCATTTATTGAATTTCTTTGTTCAATTCTCTTTTGGGCTTGTTTCAAACATACGTTGTAACTAATACGACGCGATCAATTTTCTCCATTCATTGTTCTTCATAAGCTACATACTTGTAAGATTTCTTGATCTTTCTTTAGATTTGTGATCACTAATGCTTCTTAAGTGTTAGATTGTCATTAATTACATGCTTTAGATCTGTTTGATTGCTCAATTATATGCTTAATTTTGGTTAATTTTAGCCAAAAATACACTGCTTTAACCTAGATTTCATGTTTCGTATTTTAATCATAACTTGCTCGTTTCTTGGCAGATTTTGATGATCCACCTATCAAAACGACTGCAATAAAAGAATTTACAAAACTTTATTGTTTTAAGGATCCAAATCCTGAGATTTCCCGAGGACAGTAGGTGATTTTTGTAACTGCCAGTGTGTTAATTTTTTTGAAATTCGTTAGAATCGTATTTTTTGTTCATTGTTTGTTCTTAAATTTCAATTGCCGTGAGATTTTATATGCTTGTTTAATTATAATTGATAATCATGTTTGGACATATTGCTTTTGAATATTTCATGTTTTGTTTAATTTTCATCATCATGCTAGCTTAAGTTCATAGTTAGGGGTTCGTAGCGAAAGCATGACGGACTAGTGTGAGTATATGATTCAATTGTGATTGTGGGTTGGAATTCTCATAGGTTATAGGTCAATTAATAAATCTAGAAAATACATTAACCTTTCATGCATTGAAAACATGAATTTTTAAGATTATTTCTCGATTATTCGACAAAAGAAACGAAAAACCTCAAATTACGGATTTTTGTACTAAAACTCTAACGAGGTTGAATAGAGGGTGGTCCTTATCCCCTATTGAGCTGAGTTAGTTATCCAAGTAATTTGGGAGCCTTGGGCGCTATTTTGGTGCCATTCTGGAACCGGTACCGAAATAGTGCCAATTTTAGCTTTTGACTTTTTTTAAGGAACGATTTTGACGTATGTCATGCATACGCATAATCAAAGCTTAGGAATGAATTAGGATTTTGATATTTACTAATATTGATTAAACTTAGTTTGTTTTTGTCACATACTAGCATTACTAAGTGGAAATCATTTTTTGTAAAAAAATCATAAGTTCCCTTTTTGAAAACTAAAGTTACATTTAACTTATATGAGTCTTGTCATACACTTCTCATTATATACTCATGAACTTTAGTATTTAATAATTAGTGAGCTAAGGACAATCATTGTTAGTAGGAACTCAGGTCCACAGTCATAACTTGAATCGGTTGGACATACTATATGTAATGTCGTAACTATGGATACCCCTAGCGCTCTTTGCCCATGTTATTAGATACTTGTTTTAGTTACTATCTATTTTATCCTTACTTTAATTGTTTATTTATTTTTATTTATTTATTTTCTTTTAAGTTTAAAATTTAATTTCTTATTCTATTCTTTCCCATTCTAAAAAATTTATTATCTTTTCTTTATTTTATTTTTCTTTTCTTCTTTCTCCATGTTAAAAGCTTAACTAGAATAATAGAATTACCTTCCTTCCATGTGGTTTGACCTTGGACATCCAAGTATATATATTATAACTTGACCGCCTGCACTTGGGTGTATAAATTATGCGTTTCTGAGCGTAGTCAAGCAAGATTTTGACGCCGTTGCCAGGACAGGTTGTCAGTTTTTGTTCTAGTTTACTTTTCTTCTTCTTTTTCTTCCTCGGATTCTATATTAGGTCTCTGTCTAGTATATGAAACTTTGGCTTCGTGGTCCAAATAACCATGTCTCAAGTAATGTTCTGTATGAGTACCGTGTTATCCCTGACAAGTACAAGTCAGACGACGAATCTTCTGAAGCATCCGAGTCTTCCACTTCAGCCAATTTAGTTCCTCTCTCTTTTTTTCTGATTCTACAAACGGTGCTATCCCGTGGGCAGTCGAACACACGATGCCCGATCATAACATTGAAGAACAAGTAAAAGATGAGATGGCAGCAAATCTTGGAGCAAACAACAGAGCTAACCAGGCAGTTGAGAATCCGAATCGCACTTTACGTGAACTTCTACTTCCTGGCAGAAATGCTACTCCTTCTTGCATTAATTTTTTAAATGATGCAAATAACTTTGATTTTTGAAATGGCATGATTCAACTTCTGCCCACTTATCATGGTTTTGAAAAGTTTCGGGAGCAATAGCATTTCAGGGAGGAAGTTGAATCATGCCAACTTCCTCCCTGAAGACACAATTTCTCAAGAAATTCTTTCCCATGATTCAACTTCCTCCCTGAAGACACAATTTCTCAAGAAATTCTTTCCTCTTCATCTTACTTCCAACTCTAAGAAGGAAATTTAAAACTTTTCTCAGAAGGATGATGAAACCTACTTCGCTTTAAAGAACTTCTTAATTCTTGTCCACATCACGGCTATGAGAAGTGAAGAATCATTAATTTCTTTTATGATGGTCTAATTCCATCCACTCGGCAATTTGTTGAATCTATGTGTAATGGAAAAATTTTGGGAAAAAGTCAGACTGATGCAGAGGCATACCTTGAATGTCTTTCTGAAGTATCTCAAGAATGGGAGCCAAGTGCTAAAGTTAGTGCAGCTAAAACTAAGTTCACACCAGCTGGTGTGTATCAATTGAAAGATACTGATGATATCAATGTGAAATTAGCTACTATCTGTCAAAAGCTTTAATCTTTGGAATCAAGGAGAGGAGAACCAACTTTCAAACCATTTGTAAAGCAAACCTGTGGCATTTACGATGCTCTTGGTCATCTTACTAGTGATTGCCCAACCATTCTAGCTCTAGGAGAAGTGTTGAACACTGATGTTAATGCTATCATGACAATTGGAAAATATAATTCGTATGGGGATCGCTACAATCCAAGTTGGAGGAACCATCCCAACCTCAGTTAGTCTGGTAACCACTATGAATGGGCCCCATGAAATCCACACAACCATTTCAACAATCCCAGCCGCACTTCCAACCGCAACCACTTCAGTAATTCTACCAGCAATCCCAACCTCCGATTAATTTTCAATCTCAACCACCATAGTAGTATTAACAACCTCAAGGCTCGAGTCCGAATTCTTATGTTCCACCACATAAGAAACCCCCTAAGGGCAATTTACAAGGCATGTTCCAGCAAATGCTGCAAACGATAAACCAAATGAAAGTTTTAATGGATAAGATTGCTAATCAAAATGACCTAAAAGGGAAGGCAACTTTTCCAGCTCAACCCCAGCCAAACCTTAAGGGCAATGACAATTCTTTTTCTTCATGCATTAAACAATATCATGAGCAGGTCGAAGCTATCACTAATTTGAGGAGTCGTAGAATTATTGACAATCAGATAGAACCACCACCACGTGATTATGTGAAGAAGGATGGAGGACGAAGATGAAGAAATTGAAGCCGAGAAGTATACATCTACTGAAGCCCAAAGAGAGGCTGAGATAGCTAAAGAAGCTGAAGCAGAAGTCAAGAATGTGAATGACGTCCCAAAAAGGAATAAAACTTATATTCATCATATTCCCGTTCCTTTTCCTCAAAGTTTGTAGAAACTGATTAAGGATAATTATAATTCTGAGATTCTTGATCTTTCTAACCAAATGAAGATCAATCTACCTCTTTTGGATGCAATCAAGCAAATTTCTTCTTATGCTAAATTTCTAAAAGACTTATGCATCATAAAGAGAAGAGTTTATTTTCAAAAAAAAACCTTTTTGGCTAATCAGGTGAGCTCAATCATACAACACAACTTGCTAAGCAAGCACAAGGACCTTGGTTGTCCTACCATTTCTTGTTTCATTGGCGATCAAAAGATTGAACACGTTCTTCTAGATCTTGGTTCAAGTGTGAATTTACATCCTTATTCTGTTTATCAGCAGTTAGGTTTGGGTGAGTTGAAACCCACAAGAATTACTTTACAACTGGCTAATCGGTCCGTGAAAGTCCCGCGAGGAGTAGTTGAAGATATTTTCGTTAAGGTGACAACTTTGTCTATCCAGTTGACTTTGTTGTGTTGGATACTCAACCTATGGCCAACGTCGATACACAGATTCTCATCATTCTAGGATGACCCTTCCTTGCTACAATTAACGCTATCATTAGTGTAAGGAATGGTGTCATGAAGCTTTTTTTTTTTAAATTTGACTCTCGATGTCAATATTATCTCAATTCCTAGACAACCCAATATTGAGGAAAGGGATGTTCGTGAAGTAAGTTACTTGGATACTGTTGTTGAGGAATACTTTATTGTATTGCAGTATGAGGACCCAATTGAGTCAACTTTGACTAATTTTTTTTTTCTGATTTTGAAACTTATTCTCCTATCAAAAAAAAGATAAGTAAAGCAATTTCCGATCTTAATTCCAGCGAACATGCTGAAGAATTCAAGACAAAGTAGGTTATGTGGACTGAACATTTTGAAGAACTCCTCCCGAGTAATTCTTTGGTTATACCCTTTCCGTTCAAACCTCCAAAATTGGAACTTAAACCCCTACCCTAGGAGCTAAAGTACGCCTTTTTAGGAGAATCCAAGACTTATCCTGTCATAGTCGCAAGCAAGTTGAATTCCACTCAAGAATGTGAGCTCTTGAAAGTTCTTAAGTTACACAAAGATTCATTAGGATGGACCATAGCTAATTTGAAAGGTATTTGTCCTGCTATCTGTACTCATAAGATATACCTTGAAGAAGATGATAAACCCTCTTGACATATGTAAAGGAGGTTAAATCCCAACATAAAAGAAGTAGTCTGCAAAGAAGTTCTTAAACTCTTAGATGTTGGAATTATTTACCCTATCTCTGATAGCAAAATAAGTAAGCCCTACTCAGGTTGTGCCTAAGAAATCTGGCATAACTGTTGTTCTTAATGCTAAAGGAGAGTTAATTCCTACACGTGTTACCACTGGATGGCGCATGTGTATTGATTATCGCAAGCTTAACTCTGTAACTAGGAAATATCATTTTACACTCCCATTTCTTGATCAGACTTTGGAAATGGTGGCTGGTCATTCTTTTTATTGCTTTCTAGATGGTTACAGTGGTTATAATCAGATAGAAATTGCTCCCGAAGATTAAAAGAAATCACTTTCACTTGTCCTTTTGGTACCTATGCTTTTAGGAGAATGCCATTTGGCTTGTACAATGCACCAGCAACCTTTCAAAGGTGCATGATGAGTATCTTTAGTGATATGGTGGAAGAATTTCTAGAAGTTTTCATGGATGATTTCTCTTTATTTGGTGATTCTTTTGAAGATTGTCTACAGAACCTAGAGAAAGTCTTGGTTCATTGCAAGGACAACAATCTCGGTTTAAATTAGGAAAAGTGCCATTTCATGGTTACCCAAGGAACTGTTTTAGGTCATATTGTCTCAGCTGAAGGAATTTAAGTAGATAAGGCTAAAATCGACCTCATTGCTAATTTGCCAGTTCCTAAAACTGACAAAAAGGTTCGATCATTCCTAGGCCATGTTGGTTTTTATAGGAGGTTTATCGAAAGTTTTAGTGCTATATCTTGACCCCTATGTAACTTGCTTACCAAGGATGCACCATTTGAATGGATTTCAGCGTGTCAAGAAGCTTTCAACAAGCTCAAGGAAATGCACACTACTATATCCATTGTGCAACCACCTGATTGGAGCTTACCATTTGAGCTTATCTGTGATGCTAGTGATTATGCCATTGGAGCTGTCCTAGGACAGAAAAACAACAAGAAGCCCCATGTCATTTATTATGCTAGTCAGACTTTAAATTATGCTCAGTTGAACTACTCTAGGACTGAGAAAGATTTGCTAGCAATTGTATTTGCTTTAGATAAGTTCCGTTCCTATTTGGTTGGATCACCAATTATCTGATTTACTGATCACTCAACAATTAAGTATATTCTTATGAAAAAAGATGCAAAAGCATGACTGATTAGGTGGTAGCTGATCACCTATCTAGGCTCACTAGTGAAGCTATAGACTCAGGCAATTTACCTATTAAGGAAAGTTTCTCAGATGAACAGTTGATGGTTGTTCGTAGTTTGCCATGGTATGCGGATATCGTAAATTATCTTGCCACAGGAAGGATTCCTGATTGGCCTCGTCAAGAGCAAAATAGATTCTTTACTTTAGTAAAGAATTTTTATTTTTATGATCCGTACTTGCATAAGTATTGTCCAGATCAAATATTTCGAAGGTGTGTCCTAGCAAATGAAGCTAAATCCATCACGTATGCTTGTCATAAAGCAGCGCGGGGGCTAGTTTTCTTTCCACAAAACAGCTGCTAAAATTCTACAATGTGATTTATGCTGGCCTACTCTTTTTAAAGATGTGAAGAACCACTGTATAATGTGCACTCGTTGTCAGATGTTAGGTGCCAATTTAAGAAAGAACATGATGCCTCTAACTAATATCATGTCAGTTTAAATTTTTTACTGTTGGGGTATAGATTTTATGGGACCATTTCCACCATCTTTTGGGCATCAATACATTCTACTAGATGTCGAAAATGTGTCTAAATGGGTTGAATCCATTCCTACTAGAAATAATGACCACTTCACGGTCATTACATTCCTTAAACATAATATTCTTTCTCGGTTTGGCACGCCAAAGGTGATTATAAGTGATCAAGGGACTCACTTCTGTAACAAACCATTCGAGAAATTGATGTAGCGTTATGGAGTGAACCACCGTGCTACTTTGGCGTATCACCCACAGCCAAATGGGCAAGCTGAATTAGCCAACAGAGAGATCAAGATAATCCTCGAGAAAACAATCAATGTTAATCGGAGAGATGTGTCTATTCGTTTAACATATGCTTTATGGGCATATAGGACCGCCTACAAGTCGAGTTTGAATATGTCCCCTTACAGGTTGGTTTACAGTAAGGCATGTCATCTCCCCCTGGAGATTGAACATAAAGCATTATAGGCTATTAAAGCTATGAACTTTGATCTTCAAGAAAGTGGCAAAGAGAGGAGCTTGCGGTTGAATGAACTTGAGGAGTTACGACATGATGCATATGACAATTCAAAGATATTTATGGAAAGGACTAAGCATTTGCATGATCAAAAAGTACTGAGGAAAAATTTTAAGCCGGGACAAAAAGTGCTTCTATATGATTCAAGGCTCCATTTATTTCCTGGAAAACTTCGATTAAGATGGACTGGTCCCTATAAAGTTCATAATGTCTTTCCTTATGGAGCAGTAAAATTGGAGAATCCAAGGGATGGCAGTACATTCAAGGTTAATAGGCATAGACTTAAGCCATTTCTGGAAAAGCTTGATGATAGTGACGAGAGCATTGAGTTGAGGGAACCTGATTATAATGATGAGGACTAGTTGAGAATGGGCTGACACTACTGTATAGTTTGTATACTATGTAAATGTTTATTATTTTTATTTTAACTTTCTTGTATTTCTTTCTTTTAACTTTTATTTGAAACTTGTACTAGCACTATTATCTATCTGTTTTAAGTTTCAATGATGAAGTTTGTTACTCTAGTATTTGTTGTTGTTGTATAATCTTATTTCACTGTCATACTTATCTGCCTATACTTATATATATATATATATATATATATTGTTGCATGTCTAGATAAAGCACGCTCCCGAGACACAAATATTATTGCACACTGCTCGTCTTTAGCACTATGTTAGATAATTTTTCTCCTGCCAATATTTCATCTTCAAACAAGTGTTCTCGAGACTTGATGGGGATGGGGCCGACTGCAGAATCCCCTTTGCACATTAGGGTGAGACGTTCTTGTCCCACTCGGTTTACCAAAATGGCTGAGGCGAGTGTCTCCCCTAAGAGTGCACCACCATCTTGTAAAAGAAAGTTATTTACAGAAGAGGCAGACAGTAAAGATTATTTAAAGCATGATGCGAAAGATAGTTTGGAGATTGATGGAGACGTGGAGTTTTCTAGTCTACAGAATACCGAGTCATATGAGGGGACCCGTGATCACATAAGCAAGTTAGAATCTGATCCTGAGGAGGAACCATTCGAGTCTGATCCTAAGGAGGAGCAATTTGAGCCTGAGCTAGATGAAGAGCAACACGAGTCCGATTCCTAAAATAGTAAGATTTTGTAAAAAATTTAATCATAACTTGCTCGTTTCTTAGCCGATTTTGATGATCCACCTATCAAAACGACCACAATTAATTTTTTTACAAAATCTTACTATTTTAGGGATTCAAATCTTGAGATTTTCTGAGGACAGTAGGTGATTTTCGTGACTGCCAATGTGTTATTTTTTCTAAAATTCGTTAGAATCGTATTTTTCGTTCATTGTTTGTTCTTAAATTTCAATTGCAGTGAGATTTTGTATGCTTGTTTAATTATAACTGAGAATCATGTTTGGACATATTGCTTTTGAAGACTGCATGTTTTGTTTAATTTTCATCATCATGCTAACTTAAGTTCATAGTTAGGGGTCCGTCGCGAAAGTATGACGGACTAGTGTGAGTATATGATTCAATTGTGATTGAGGGTTGAAATTCTCATGGGTTATAGGTCAATTAATAAATCTAGAAAATATATTAACCTTTATTCATTGAAAACATGAATTTTTAAGATTATTTCTCGATTATTCGACAAAAGAAGCGAAAAACCTCAAATTACGAATTTTTGTACTAAAACTCTAACGAGGCTGAATAGAGGACGATCCTTATCCCCTATTGAGATGAGTTAGTTATCCAGTAATTTGGGATCCTTGGGCGCGGTTTTGGTGCCATTCCAGAACTGGTACTGAAATAGTGCCAATTTTAGCTTTTGACCTTTTTTTTTTAAAGAACGGTTTTGACGTATGTCATGCATATACATAATCAAACCTTAGGAATGAGTTAGGCTTTTGATATTTACTAAAATTAATTAAACTTAGTTTGTTTTTGTCACGCACTAGCATTACTAAGTGAAAATCAATTTTTGTAAAAAAAACCATAAGTTCCCTTTTTGAAAACTGAAGTTACATGCAACTTATATGAGTCTTGTCATGCACTTTTCATGATATGCTCGTGAACTTTAGTATTTAATAATTTGTGAGATAAGGACATTCATTGTTAGTAGGAACTCAGGTTCACAGTCATATCTTGAATCGGTTGGTTCTCCATTTTGTTAGATACTTGTTTTAGTTACTGTCTATTTTATCCTTGCTTTAATTATTTATTTATTTTATTTTAAGTTTAAAATTTAATTTCTTATTCTATTCTTTCCCATTCTAAAAAATTTATTATCTTTTCTTTATTTTATTTTTCTTTTCTTATTTCTCCCTGTTAAAAGCTTAGCTAGAATAATAGAATTACCTTCTCTCCCTGTAGTTCGAACTTGGATTTCCAAGGATATATATTATAACTTGACCGCCTACACTTTGGTGTATAAATTACGCATTTTTTTGCGTAGTTAGTTCTACAACAACATAAGAGAGAGAAGATGAAGGAATGAAGATGATGATGATGAAACTTTGGTTTGAGGATGAAAGATGGAGTGAAACACCCTCAAATGATCCCTTAATTTGTGCTCTCAACCCTCTCTCTCTCCCTTGGGTGTATTGAGTTCAAAGTGTGTGTTTTTGATGTGTATAAAGGGTGAAAATGGCTTAAATTTTGGGACTAGAGAAACTGGATCGATCCAGCTCATACCTGGATCGATCTAGGATTTTCTGGTCACTTTAGATTTGGGGCACTGTTCGTAATTCTCTCATAACTTTTCACTCGGAACTCCGATTTTGGTGATCTTTATGTCCACAGAAAGCTAATTCAAATATTTACAACTTCACAAAGGAAGTTTTTCCAAATTCTTGATGAATTAATCTCATAATTTGTAGAAGATAACAGTCTGCCATCGAGTTACAATACGACAAAATTTTGTTAATCGGCTTACTTCACACACTGTGTTGACCAATGAGGAGCATGAAATGGCTTTTGGTCAAGACACAAAAGTTGTAGAGGAGAATGAAATGAAGACATGGCCACAACAGGGAGTCATTTAGACATCAGATGAAGAAGTTATGGCCTCTCAAAGTTGGCCAAAAATCAACTTTTTTGAGAAGTTTAAAATGCGGGATTATCTTCTCGTTTTAAATTCGGGCTACCCGAGTAACGAAATGATTGATCCCATAAACTTAATATACCTAATATGACATTCTAGAAGTGTCGAGATAAATATGAGGGGTTCATAACCCAATGTTCACTCCTTAATGGAGATTTAGCCGTAACCAGACTTAAAAGAATGATTCGCTCGAATATAGGGTACGACGTATTACAGTTTCACTTTGATTAGTTACCTTAAGGGTAGACAATATAACCTGGATTATACAATGCAGTAGATTTTATAGCCAAATGGCCGTACAGGTGCTATACGGATATAGTATTATAATTTTAGGTTATAAAAAGATGCATCAAACTGTGCATAGTATATCTCCATAACTCTAAGTTTCCTGTATCAAAATTGTATATTATCAATTGTCTATGGATTAGTGTAAATTTGGCATTTGTTACTATATAGTTGTTAACTATCTATCGTTTCAATACGACAATCACATAAGCAACCGAGGTTAGTTGCTGTTCATTTGGTTTCATCCCGCACACTTTAACAAAACCACCCTATTTATATACCTTATGTATACATAATATAATCGTGAATGTATAATGTAGTTCATTGTGTAACTTACTATCTATACTGGTATCATATGGATGCATGAATGAGGTCCCCGACCTGACGCTAATTGATATTTTTGTTTAATATATTTTTAATGTAGAATATATGGTACTGTATATATGCCTAAACGATATTGATGCCAATATCTAATGTCATGGTATTGGATTTCATTATATATATATACATGAATGATAATATAATCTACGAATTTTGTAAGGATAATATATGGTGATTTATATATATATATAAATGCTATTGATGTCATATCTATAATATCTTCGATTGGATCAGCATATGTCTTATATCATTGACATATATACTTGAATAATATTGACATGTATACTCAAATAATGTCTAATATTTGTTTATTTCATTATGTGGTGCTTGTATATGTATAGTTATTTGAAGCTTGTGTACACTGATAGTTGTTGAACATATATTACTTGTCCATTACCTATTGTTTCAATACCAAATGCGCATTGACAAACGAAGTTAGTTGCTTATCATATGGGTTCACACTAAACAATTTAACAAATCCACTCTAATCAGATAAGTATGTGTACATAGCATAAACTTCAGTGTATAATATAGTTCATTATATAGCTTACTATCCGTAGTGGAACCATATGAATACGTGAATGAGGTCCCAAATCTGATGTGATAGAATTTCAACATCATTGATATTTTTGTTTTATATATTTTGATTATAGAATATATTATACGTTATATATACATGAATGATATTTATTCAATGATATTTGATGTCGTTATATTGATATGTCAATGATAATATAGAAAACTATGAACTAACAAGATTAACAGGTAAATATATAAATATGTAACTAGTATTTATGCCATATATCTGTTGTCATACCTAAGATTAACATTTATCTGATCTCATAACATAAATAAATGAATAAATTTTTTATATAAACTGTTTTGGATATATATTATATCGCTCTCTCCTTTTGTATAGCTTGTATAAGTATGATTATGTGGTGTTTGTATATGTATAATTATGTGGTGCTTGTGTACATTGATATTTTATGAGCATATATTAATTGAGAATATCATGTGATAGTACTTTGAAAACTAGGTTGGTTTTCATTAGTTTAGTAATTTTAATTATAGGTTAAAAGTATTTGCAAGTAACGAAAAAACTGATCGATTAATGTAATCAAATATAATGATTAATAAAATACGTGACTTAAATAAAAACTATTAAAAATTGGATGTAAAAATAATTTCAGACAATGATATTGTTCAAAAAAAATGAAATTTATTAAACAATTTTGAATATTTTAAAAATAAAAAAATTTGTTTCACTAAACATTAAAATAAACAAAATTGATAGAGACAAATTGAATATTTTAGAAGCTACTACAATCCGGACAAGTGGTCCACCATGGCACTCGGTACGGATCCAATTTTGTATATTATATTGTTTCCATATGTGCTGAGTATTAGACGTTTAACTTCGGATATTTGAATTGTCGCCTACAATCTTGCTCCTAATTACCATTTAAACAGATATGGAATTATATCAGCTGACGGATTTCAATCACCGGTCAATTTCTTACTCCATTGCTCACGGTTAGATAGAGTATAAATAGGGAATCTTGACAAACATTACACAAGCATAAGTGGAGTAAGCAACAAAGCTAGAACACCTCGTTTTGCAGTAGTTGGAATGGCAAACCAGTCAGAGTAAGTAATGTTATATTTTTTTAAATTCCAAATTGGATTTGTAATGATGCATTGTTATTTTCATTGTTCTTGGTTATTCCAAGCCCTAATTTTTGGGGAATAGGTATTATTGTTATGGAAAATTATGCATCACACAGATAATGCCTATATCATCCATAATAAAACAGATGTACAAATGTTTATACATTTAGACTTTTGCTAATCAATGAACGTGTCTCACACCATCTATAAACAACGTCTAAAAACTCACAAATCTTGAGGTATAATATCACCTTATTTGTCCATATACAGTGTTGTTGGAATCTTGCCCATGCATATTTCGAAAATGTCCAGCGAATAAGGGTGATTATTCTTATCAGATATATGGTGAATATATCTGTGTAGGTCGATATACTTGTTAAATGAATGTTTTGACCCATTATCATAGTGTATCACACTTGTTTAAGTAACTTAACATTCGGTAGATGCTAATTTTTGAGTAATAAGTATTACGGTTGTGGAAATTATGCATACGAGTAATAATACATGTTTTATTCGTAATAAAGCAGATGCATGAAAGTTCATATGTGTAAATTTTGAAAATAAATGAACGTATCACACACAAAATATAAACAGAGTTGAAATACTCACGAATTTTTTGGGAATGATATCACCATATTTGTACAAATGCATTGTAATATGATTTTTTCTATAATGATTCCGAAAATACCCACTGAATATGGTTTAAAACTTTTGTCAGATATATGGTCAATATATCTGTAAATGTCGATATACTTTGCAAATGAAGGTTTTGTCACATTATAATAGTGTTTCATATTTGTATGCACAAGTATGTACTAAAACATGTATGAACGATATAAGAGTGGAATAGATGATAAACATTGAAATACGTGATAATACTGATCTTTTATTTGTTATAAACAACACATAAACAGTGAAAATGAAATTTATTAATACATATTAGTCATTAGAATATGGCCACTTATGTATCTGTTTAACTTATTAACAATATATCTTTGTGCATTATTTGTAAAAGACATAAACGGCACTAGATATATCTGTTATACACTAATGTGTAATTATTTTTGAAATCAACTGTTAATTTAGCTGTCGACATGAATTCGTAAGTGATAATTACTTTTTGTAATACCCCGTATTTTAAATTGAATTATATTATCTTATTTATACTCATGCGAGTGATCGTTTGATGATTTAGGTGGTCCGAATCGATTTCATTTGGTAAATAGGAAGTTTTGGTTCTTCATAATTTGTTAATTCTAGCTATCTTTGAGCTATCATAATTTCTTCTTTATTTACCCGAATGAGATTATGTCTATGCTGGTGTCTAGTATTTGTACCATTCTACAACTTTCGTGTTTTGGCCAAAGTCTAATTCACACTTCTCGTAGGTCAAAACAGGGGGTAAAGTAGGCCCATTGCAAAATTCTGGTCATTCGGTAGCGCTTTGGCAGAGCGCTGTCTTCGGTGAATTTTTGGGAAAAATATATCCATAATTTGGGAAAACTTCCTCTGAGAAAGTTGTAGATCTTTGAAATACCTTTCCGTGGACATAAAGAACGCCTCAATCGGAGTTCTGAGTGAAAAGTTATGGTCAAAACAAAAACAGTGGTGCAAAGCCCAAAATTTATAGCGTGGACCGGTATGGAGTTTTTGGCATACCGGTCCGGCACCAAATTTTTGGAAATTTTGTGCTCCACAGACCGGTATTCGGTATTTGGCATACCGGTCCGCCAGTTAACTATTTTCACCGACTTAGGCACGTTTTTAAGCCATTTTTGATCATTTTTTATCCAAACTTCGTGCCAAACATTTCCACACTCCTCTAGAGAGTTCTAGAGGGTTCTAGAGAGAGAAAGAGGAAGATTTCTACTCATCTATCCGTTCGAATCGAGGATTCAAGCTTGACATCAACCAAAACCACCTCTAAGGTAATATTGATCATCTTCTACCTTGATTTTCTTCTATAAAAGCTCAAGCGTGAGCTTTGGCTACTTGGGTTGGGTTTATACATCATTGATTCGGAGATTTTGCTATGCTAGGAATGTGTTGACACGAGAGCTTGAGTATTTCACTGAATAGGGCTTCGGTTTACATCTTTCTTCTGGTCTACAAACTTAAGGTAGGGGTTATATCTTTTCAAAACTCGACATTATGATTTTATTTATCGAAATATGAATGATTATATACATATATGTTTGATATGAAGTACATATTGCTTTGTTATTGATTATACTCAGATGATATATACATGTATACTTACTATGAAAACCATGATTAGTTGATATTCATAAATCATGCATGATTAAGCTATGATTCAATGATACGAAGCGATATATGCCAAATAAACTCGATTCTCACTTAGTATTTGATCTCTATGGGATGTCCCTCGGGTGTATATGTGTTTAGTTGATATAATTGAACTAGTAAATGGTTTTGGTATGCACCAAGGGACAAGTATGAGGTTCGATGAGGTTTATATAGCATATGTTGTTTCTAGCTTGCATTTAAAGCATGTTGTGCACGTTTGCATCATTATTGTGTCAACCCGGTATCTCGATGATATCTTTGCAAGTTCGGAGCCTCCTTATGACATATAGTGTGAAAATTATCTCTTGGGAGAACTATATCTCGTATCGATGTTATGGATGGCTTTCTGTGCTCTTGAGACATTCTTGAACATATGATTATCTCTCTTCGGGAATTCTTCATCTGTATGTGGATATATTCTCGGCTATGTTATATGGTGGGAGGTTGCCCACAGTTATCAGTATCTATGTTTGGGCCTTCTGTCGATGAAGGGGAATAATTGTGGTTAATGCTTGCCGATATGGAAAATAGGCAGGGCCTGGTGCCCTTGGGTTGCAAAGCCCTAAACCTCCCGGGGGTCAGCAAATCGTCGGCAGTTTAGAGCCAGCGGTGAGCAGTCCGAAAATTTAGACAACGGCAAGGCACTAATGGTCTGATTGATATGAAAATGATATGTGTATTGATATTGTGGACTGTGGTCCAAATTGTGGATTATCTATTGGTATTCACCTGATACGGAGAGGCCATATTATGATCTCGATCTTATGTCTCTTGAGGGCGGTCAGACCCATGTTATGAATGTTCATGGATTGATTTTCTGGCGGGGCGATCAGGCTCACAGTTATTGTTACAGTTATAATTCCTGATAAGGACCGGCTATGGTCTTGGATAGGCAAACTCATATCATTTGCTATCTCGGCTCACTCATATTCTGGTGATTCGATGTAACGGTTGACACAACGGAGGTAACCTGCATAAGTATGAGCATGCATGGTTTTCTGAAATTATGATAAGTTACAAATCATATTAGAATTGTATTATGAAAAGGTTTACTTTGTTTAAAGTGATGAATTAATAAATGTTTTCAAAGTCGTTCCCTTTTACTCCCCTTGCTGGGCTATATGCTCACCCCGTTTTCCTAAAACTATACAGGTATTCATGAGTCCAAAGAGGGCATGGACGCAACGAGATCGGGAACGTGTTAGTAGCTCTGATACGAACTCATTTTTGTCATATATATGTTCTCTGGGGAAGCCACGGCTAGCCCGAAATGTAGTATATTTATTTGGGTTACTTAGTTAATTATGTAACATGAATATGTATATGCTTGTATGTTTATGTGCAGTACAAACCTCATCAATATGATTATGAATTTGTTGTTTGACACTCATGTTATTACTGGTTGTATTTCTTTATGCATCGACATATATACCCATTTTAGTCAATCTAAGATGGGTTAGTAGCACTCCAGGTCTTAATTACGGGTGTTATCCTGTAGATTAAGGTGGGGGTGTTACACTTTTGCTGAATGATACAGGCAATGCAACGGGAATTAATCAACAGAAGAAGAAGTCTGCGTTTAAGTAACCCAAAGAGGATGGAAATTTTAATAGATTCGGTGTATATAAATTGTAAGTCTATGACTAAAGTTACTATGTGGTTTAATTTTACAATAAAATTGCATATACTCAACAAGTGGACCTAATAGTGATAAACAGTGTTAGGCAACTGAAATTACAAGACTAAGAAAAAGGGAATGATAAGAATGGAACAAAGAGATCTAGACCTGTTGTGCATGGTAAAAGCCGCGCAGTGGCCATGGTATGTTTTCAGTGTTTTGACAATAATATATCAAGTGAGTTATTGATAGAATACCATATAAGTTATGTCTATATAATGATCAGACATATACTACTTTGCGATAGGTACAAATAGATGGCGAGTCTGCGTTATCACAGCGAATCAATTTCGATCAAGCATGTTATCATTTGGACGTTCATTGGGGTTATTCAAAGCAGGCGGCCTTAATGCATCACATGTTAACTCAATGATGAATACACCATTTTAAGCTCTATTTGATACGTACAATCAGGGGCTTGTTCCAATAACCAAACATCGTAATCTGATTTGGATATAATAAGGATTATTAGGTGCTATAATGCTCAGACTGGGACATTTGTATTCGGTGGAAAGCATGTTAAGTTAACCCTACATGGGTAACGAAGATTTTTGTACCTTGTTCGGGAGAACAAATAGATATAGTTATATATATAACACAAATAATATATATATATAACATCTTTGTCTTTAAATTGAGAGAAATTCATTAAGAATAATACATAAAACGAATTAAAATTATATTTAATGTAACGTTAATTTTATTGTATCAAACATACCAAAAAAAAGGTTCACATAAAATGAATATTCAGCTAAAATATATACATTGTATATAATTTTCTAATGAAACTAACAAACAAATACATTTTGGCATTTTAAACAGTTTCGATATCACAAATCTATATTGGCGATATTCTAAATAGATACAAGATACATAAAATATTATAACATATAGATACCAAATTTGAATCTGTTTCAAATATATTACACCCCTATATTCTAAACATATACAAATTTATTTTTGAACCATAATTGTAAAATTCATTTTTTAAAACAGATACAAGATGCATAAAATATTATTATATAACAACTATGTTCAACCAATTAAACAGATGTATAAAATGTATTGTATTCTAGTACCAACTGCAGAAAATGTATTATATTTTTGAAATAGCTAAAAATGTTATATAATAATTTAATATATTTTCGAAACATATGGATAAAATTGTATAAATTAAACAACATGTATTTTGTTTTTGTTTATTTTTGCGCATATTTGTCATTATATAACAACTATGTTCAGCTAGTTAAAACAGATGCATATAATGTATTGTATTCACATAGCAGATGCAGAAAATGTATTAGATTTTTGAAACAAATAAAAATGTTATATAATAATTTAATATATTTATGAAAGAGATGCATAAAATTTCATAAATTACCAACATATGTTCAACCAGTTAAATAAATACAAAATGCATAAAATATTGCTATATAACAACTATGTTCAACAAGGTAAATAGATGCATAAAATGTATTGTAATATAGTCCTAGTTGCATAAAATGTATTAGATTTTTTAAACAGCTAAAAATGTTATATAATAATTTAATATATTTCCGAAACAATTTCACAAATTTCAAAAATATACAAATTTGTTTTCTAAACATTCACCTAAAATGTAATTTATATCTTATATTTTCGAGACATGCAATAAAAATTTAATATATATGTGCAAGACAGATACATACATATACCATATTAATGATATGAACACATAATACACTAACCAATGTGAATTTGAAAAATTAAACAAAAACAGCTAAAAATGTTATATAATAATTTAATATATTTTTGAAATAATTTCACAAATTTCAAAAAGATACAAATTTGTTTTCTAAACATTCACCTAAAATGTAATTTATATCTTATATTTTAAAGAAATGCAATGAAAATTTAATATATATATATATATATATGTATGAGACAGATACATATACCATATTAATGATATGAACACATAATACGCTCACCAATGTTAATTCGAAAAATTAAACAAAAATATATTTTTTATTATTATTTTTCGTATATTTATATATTGTTTATTTATTACCAAAAAATAAATTAAATAAACAACAACAAAAAATCCCATATAAATCTCAATCAAAAATGTTTTCATACAAGGCGTCGTGGGCAAGTTAGTCTTCTCCAATACTACATACAGATCAGTATTTATTACAACAATCCTATTTTAAGAAATAATTTAAAAGGAGGGGTATAATTCTAATAAGAGTGTGTTGTCCTAACCCCTAATATGTTTCAAAAGTAAGGGTGTGATCCTAATTTCCTATTAATAATTTAATATATATATATATATATATATGATCCCATTCCTATGCACATCAACTACCGTATAGACTTGGCATTTTGACCTACTTCCGGGATGAAATTTCGTGAAAATGATCTACATATATCATAGAGATCATTTCCACCAAATTAATTTTAAAAAAAAAAATTAATATTACTATTAATAATTAAAAACATTACGTAGTGTTAATTAAGGCCCCATTAAATTAAAATTATGACTCTACCTCTGGCCACATTGCTGGGCATTTTATTACGAAACATACGGCTAAATACCTTTTTTATGCTTTTACTCTCTCTATATACATAATATCCTCTATTTTTATTATCTCTTATTATATGACGCATACAAAATTTATTTTATTTCTTTTTTTTTTCTTATTTGACTATTTCAACACCCAAATAAATAAAACTAACATACCTTTAACTATGTTTTCTATTATAAATAAATAAATAAATGCTTTAAGAAAAATATTAATTCCTCTACTTTCTTGTTCAAGTCTATTTGTATAGACCAAAGCAAAAGAAAAAATAACGAGTGGTATAATATATAGACGGAAGCTTCAAGAAAAGCTTCAGCCCAAAGCATGCATGTAAATTAAAGAGGAAAGATTCGCAAATGGCAATGCATGTGCCTGCATGTCACCTCATGTACACGTGTCCGTTATACAATGATAATTATATACAAACATTTGTAATTGTACACCACGTGGCAGCTGGATACAAAAGATGCTGTGCCACGTGTATGATTATTGTAATTTTTAAAATGCCCACTTGTACCTATATGTAGACTACATATTCATTATGCTAAGTGTAAAGTTGAGGGATAGGATTTGTCCACGTGATCACGGTCTTGTCATTATTGGTATGTTTTGGATTAATTATTGTTTCTAAGATAAGGCAAATAATTGGAATGTCTTTAACTGGTTTTTGCATCTTAATGGGAAAATTTTCTAGTACATATATATAATATGTATAATTTTGATTTTTTTTAAGGGTAAACAAAAAAATTTTAATAAAATTTGGTGGATATGATCTTAATAATTAGTACATTATTTCTATTAAATTTTATAAAAAAATTCAACCGAAAAATATGTTAACTAAACATTTAAAATTTCAACTTGCTGAAAGTGTTGATATATATCAATTTTTTAGTTAACTAATTTTTCAGGTGTATTTTTTTATAAAATTTGGTGGAAATGATCTTAATGATTAATACATCATCTCTATCAAATTTCATAAAAAAAATCCAACCAAAAAATATGTTTACTAAACATCTAAATTTTCAATAGCTGAAAATATTCATATATATCAATTTTTTGTTAACTAATTTTTCGGGTGAATTTTTTGATGAAATTTGATATAAATTATTTACTAATCATGAATATCGTTTTCAAAAAGTTAAAAAAAAAAAAACATTGATCGGTTTACCCTCTCAACAAAAGTAGATATAGTATATATAGATTGGTATGTATAAGAAATGTTCCCTTATTTTATAATATTTTATCTTTTTTCAACAAAAGTAGATAATTAAAGGTGACATTCTACGTATTGGTAAGAGAATATTGTATTCTTACTCGACACAGTGGATTGTCCCGTATTAAACTCACTAATTACATTGTGCATAGGTTTTACATCACTAGTTACCTTAAAATAGATAATAAGTTTGATCCACACATCTATATTAAAATCACACCAGTTAAAAAAGAGAATAATTAATTGAAATTAAAAATTATTTTTGAATTGTACATTCATTACAAGCTGAGTAATATCGCTCTTGTTTTTGAGCTCGACAGAGAAGCATAAACTTATGATACTACACGTGATAATGTGAAAGTGGAATTGTTCTCAATAATGTTATTTAATTAAGCATTATTTGTGAAAGTGGAATTGTACTCAATAATGTTATTTAATAATGTATTATTGGAGGTTAATTGAATAATATGATAGATTTATATTTGTTTCTTTCTCTCCCCTATTTAAATTGTGAAACGTACTTAGATCCTAAGTTTGGGCCAATTTTCTTTGCAATCAAGGACTTGTTTTAAAGTTTGTTATTGATATTACACGTTTTTTTAAAAAAAAATTTTGACGAAGCATCATTCAATTTGGACTTAACTTTATTCTATTATTTTTTTATTTAATTTTATTTAAGGAAGTCTAGTTCGAAAACTAAACAAATAAATAAACTTGGTAAAAATGAACTCTATGATAATCATCTCCACAAAATTTCATCTAAGATTTAATTAAAAATAAGTGAGGTGATAATCTAAAATTTGAATGGTCGAAAATGAACAAATACATCAATTTTTACCAAGCCCACTTCTGTTTTGAATTTCTATACCAAATTTTATCAAAAAAAAATCATATGTTTAATTGTTAAAATCAACCCTCTTAAACGAAATTGGACCGAAGAAGTAATCAACGTCTAAAAACATACATGTATAGATATTTCATAAAACATTTTGTATTATATTAGGGAACAAGTACGTATAATCCGTCTCAATGACAATATTTTATGTTAAAAGAGAAAAAATTCACGCGTAAAGCAATACATAAAATTATATAAATTATTTCACATGAGTGTGTGTGTGTGTGAGAGAGAGAGAGAGAGTCAGAGAGAGAGGGGACTTGAGTCTCTTTGGTGCAGTGTATGGATAGTACGTGGAGGTCTAACTCTAAAATTATTAATATTTTTTTCAAGAAAACAAAAACTTGAATAAACAAATATAAAAGGTAACAATAATTAATGTTATCTAAGATTATTAGATAAGTTACTTCATTCCTAAATCATTAGAAATTAATAGTCTTTTGTTATTTAAATAGTGTAAGTTGGCAATAGATTGTGTCAAATATATAATCTTTTCATGTGCACTTTCACAGAAAAAAAAAAGGGTTACCAAAATCTCGATTATAATCTCTCCTGATTTATTGTAAAAACAAATAAGGATCCTTTAATTAATCAGGATCGATTAATTTAATTTATACATAAGGTTAGATATTTTCAGTTTAAGAATCTCAGATCTTATCAAACAAATAAGATTTTTTTATTTGTATTCTTTTTTTCTTTCACAACAAGGTGGATACTGTAACCTATATTGCTTAAAAAGATATTGCAACATATATTATATCTTGTAATTTTTCAGAATATGTGATGAATTAAGTAGTATATTATGTCACAAAATCACTCAAGCTTACTTTTTTATTTGTCAAAAAAATCACATCTTTTTAATTATTCTCAATTTTCAAATTAAACTGTGTTAAAAAAAATGTAGACCTTAGAATCTTAATTTTGGTAGTCACATCATTAATTCCCATATTTTCCTATAAATTAAAAGAAACGCCACTTTAGTCACCTTTGAGATTGTTAAGCAGGAACTCATGTATAGGGTTGCCTCAATAATTTGTTAATTGTTGAATTTTTGTGGAATGACAATTTATTTAGTGAAAAATTTTGTATTCAATTTTTTTCTAGACGCTGATTTTTTATGGGTTAACGGCAAGTTTAAATTCATATATAAAAATAATTTTATATTTAATATCGTATGAAGAAAAAAAAAATTAAGTGGGAGAAGAAGGAGATGCAATGATGATAATAGCAAACAAAGAAAAGATATTCCTTCAAAGTTAAGAAGTGAAAGCTAGATTGGTGGAGAATTCGGCGGGACTGTACGTGCTGCATTTTTATTATAAAGACGTTCCTCAATTAATTATTAATTATCCCACATTTAGAAAAAAATTAAAAAAATAAATACATAGGATTCCATTATTGAGATATAAATTTTAAGGGACGTAGTTTCTAGAGATATTGTTTTAAATATTATCTTATAGTATTAGATACTGCGATAGTGTTTTCTAGTTTTGCTTTCGCTAGAGTATGTA
Organism: Lonicera japonica; assembly: GCA_021464415.1. Lineage (NCBI taxonomy): Eukaryota > Viridiplantae > Streptophyta > Magnoliopsida > Dipsacales > Caprifoliaceae > Lonicera > Lonicera japonica. The sequence continues at coordinate 16,150,618 of CM038471.1, read as the reverse complement.
AGTATTAAAAGAAAATATTATGAAACAATATTTTATAGGTTCGCTTCCTTTAAAAAGAAAATTGTGTACTGCATTTTTAAAATTTTAAATTTAAGGAACGGATGTTAAAAGTATGTGAATGCCTTAAATTACAAAATGATTTTCCGTTTTTAGAAAATACTCATCGTATAAAAATTCATTGTTAGAAAATTTATTTTAAATTAATGATTATAATAAAATTAGTGTATTTTTAAAAAAAATATAAAAGTTAGTGAACAATCTATTTGTCAATCTAAAGGTTTTGCTTTACTTTTTAGGTAAATATTAAATTCGATTTAACCAATGTTTAAAATGAACTTATTAAATAAATCCAACAAATTAGAGGTCATGTGGGAGGTAATCATGGAGTAATAATAAAGTATAGAAGAATGATTCAGTCAGTGAACAAAAAATTTGACCATCTATTTTGTTGTTAAAAAGAAAAACGTAGTTTGACCAGGGGACAAAGTAGGTCCTTCAATTAAGAAAGACAAGCCAAATTACTTCTTTTCTTATCACTAAATTTTGCTCCCACATGCAATTTATGTGTTATTATAATATATGTAATTTAAATAGTTAAATTTAGAAGAATGATATATAGTGTAGTGACCGAGAGTCTTACTATTCTTATACGTTATACACGAGTTCATATCTCACTTTTTATATTGTAATGTAAAATTTTTTTGGAAAATAAAAATCCGCAAGTGTAAAATTAGAAATTTAAAAGCCTCACTAAGCTTCATGACTTCCAATTTTATATAATTCTAGATTTTCACATTATAATTTATATTTTAATTTTTTAATTATTTTATTCCATAAATTATAAGTGTTATTTTATTTTTCATATTATTTTCAATTGAAAAGTTTGTTTTTGTGAGATGTGATCAATGTTTTAAATTTGTAAATAAGTTGTATTAAATGTTATGCCTGAATTTAGCAATGCCATACAGGATATGTATTATTATTATTATTATTATTATTATTATTATTATTATTATTATTATTATTATTATTTCTGTACGTAGACCAGTATGGGTTCGAGTTTATTATCTATGATTGACATATATTACTTATCAGAAACTTTTCAAAAGTAAACTTACAAAGAAATTATTAAATTTCGTAGTTAATTTATTTAGTAAAAGATTAATATTGTATATAAAAGTAATTTATGGTTTACTCAAAAGAAAATAAAGCTTTCAATTTGAAATAATGTATTATATTTCCTCTTTTTAAAATTAAGTTTCCAACTTTTCCTTTAGAATATTATAATTTAAAATTACATTTTCAAAATCATATCAAAGCAACATCAGTCAATCAAATTTTTATCCCAAAGAGTGATTACATTACGATTATTAGTGTATTCGTTTCTTCCTTGTTTTAAAAAAAAATGAGAAAGTTAAGTAATAACTTTTAATTTTTTTCAAGGCTATGTAGTATAATTTTTTAAAGTAATATTATATTTTAAAAAAAGATAATTATTTTAACTATATAAATAATATATTATGCAATGTTGCATAAATGTTCCCAGTATATCTTATCATAAATGAATAAATAATTAAATAGAGAATTTGAGGACCACAGCTAGCATTTCTATTGTGGTTGTTGTGAGTATGCTCTCTTCTCGGTGTGTTTTATTCAAAAATTGCTCAAATTTATTGCACTGCCGTTATTTTTCTCTTTGGCAATTAAAATTATAGAATAATTATTTTTTGATTTAATAAATAAATTTTGTTTTTCAATAGGATTTAAATACACTACCTTGGATACAAGCACGCACATCTTAAATATTAACAATTCTATCCGGCCAACTTTATCAGATAATTTAACATATTCAATATTTCTTTAGAAGAAAAGATATAAAATTTGGACGGTTAATCCCAAATTTAAATGTTTAGATTTTGAGTATTTCTTTTTGCGAGGATATTACTAAATAAAATTTAAATTACTTAATTTTAAATATTCTAAATTGTAATTTTGAAGTGTAAAAGATTCATTCGAATACCATGGATGTGTCGTGTTGATATATTTCGAGAGAAACTAGTAGTGTTACTGATATTCTTGCAAAGATCGAACATCATTTAAACGGCCAATCCGAGTCTTTTAAAGACCCCCCCCCCCCCCCCCCCCCCTCTAGAGGTTATGGGGTTATTTATGTAAGTTTTTGTGTTTGGTTATTCTAGAGCTTTGGCCTTCTCTAGGACTCAAAAAAAAAAAAAAGAGAAGTGGAGAGAAGTTCATATATTTAAGAATATTTAGTTATAACACCAATTTTTTAATTTTCCTATTTATAATTGCATTTAGTTTTTCAAATAAAAAAAATCACATTGTAAGACTTGAATTCGCATGCACTTGATAAAAATAAATGGTATTATTAAACTATTTTTTCATTTATTAAAAAAATTCTTTTAATTTAAACAATTACTCGTAAAAAAAATCATAAAAAATACGCACATCGCGTGTGCACGAGAACTTTAACGTAGATTTTACTTAAATACTATATGGTCAGAACGTGTGAAGAGCGTAAACAGAGACTTAAAGGCACATGCACGTGCCTTTCCCCATCACCGGGGCAGCATAAACAACGGCTTCTGCCACGTGGCACGATATCGAGGTACAATAGGGGCGGTGCAGTAGATTGCACGTGACCCCCTACCAGTTTTGCACCTAATTTACACCTACATGCAAGTTTATTTCACCCTTCAAATATATATATATATATAGTCTATCTCATAGGTATTCGAATTAATTTTTACGTATTTCAACCAATTTCATTTGCAAAAGATACTAGATACTATAAAGTTTGCATCTATCAAGATTCAACTTGTCAAGCTTGATTTTTTAAACCCAAAATGATTAACCATTGAACCGCTCTATTGTGATTTGTATATATAAATATTATACATTATCTCTATAAATGCCCAGATTTAATTGTTATATCCATTCTGTCTGGCTACATAGTTAATTGTTATATGATTATATCCTTTCAGCTCTAGATGCCTACTTTTAGTTTTTCTCTTTCTCATGGCTAATCTATTATAAGATTTTTGGGTGGATGTTAATGTCAATAATTTAATCGGACTAGATTTGCCAGAATAAAAAATTTTAATATATATATTTGATTGTGCTAGTTTGAAAATTTTAATATATATATTACGGTATTAAATTTAAAAATTTTTGCAGAGCCACAAATCTAGTCGGTTTCAAAGATGGATCGACCTCTAATTGTACGAACAAATAACTTGCAAATTGAAGCACGAAAAATCTACTCTTTTTTTTTTGGTGGTGGTGGGGTGGGGGGAATTCTCCCGGGATATAAAGGAAGAAAAGAAAATAAGTCAAGGACACTTTACTTTTTCATAATTCATCAACTACTTGAAGCACTTGTTTTAGTCATAAGGATATTTTATAATTTTTTTTTAACTAAAATGGCACACATTTTTTTTTTATCAATGGTCAATCATATTATTGCCACATTTTTTTTTCTCCTTATTTTTATGAGTCGTCACTGAACCTCGCCAACTTCTTCCGCCACAACCACCTATTACCAGGGCTCTAAGAGTGGTCGTTGGAGTAATAGCGAGAATTTTCTATATATTGTAAAAACAAATTTAAACTAAAATCTATAACTTAAGTTGAACACGTATTTAGAAAGAAAATAATTTTAAACTAATATATATATATATATTAAATTTCATGCTAGTTTAGAACAAAAACAAATTTACATTGCCTTTGAATTGATTGTGAAAATATATTAATACAATTTATATCTTAAATTTTCCGTGAATTTAATATAAAAAAATATTTGCACCGTCTGTAGGTGGTAGCAGCTGGCGAGTCAGACTTGAGCCATGGCCCAGAGGACTTCAGCCCAAGGCTAAATAAAAAACCACCTAATTATAGAGAGAAACCTAAACCCAGCCCTTTCCGGTCCAGCACATCCGCAGATGTGTACAGCCCAACTCAATTAAATAGAGAGAAAACTAAAACTTCAATTTTTATTTTATTTTTTTGGAAAAAAGGTTTGGATCAGGAAGTACCATAACTAAATAAGAGTTTATAATAGCTCTTTTAATTGTCTATTAATAAAGACAAGTGATAATAAGATTCGAACATAAGTCTTACAAGTAAAATGTATGCATTAAACAATTCAACCAAATAAACCCAACTCTTTTTTACGTGGTAAATAAACTACTCCTAAATTTTCATTAATCTCTTCTTTTTATTCCTTCTCTCCCTAATCTGTATCTTTATTTATACTAATGATAAAGTGTGAATATTGGTGAATGATTTATCGTTATAATGTTTTACACTTACATTAATTGATTAGGAATAAAAATAATTCATACTCTATTTTTCACCTTTTGGTTTAAGAATATTTATTTTACTTAAAATCTTACTACTGTTCTATTTCTTTTCCTTTTTGTGTAAAAAAATCCTATTACTATAAATCTTTCTTGTGTAAAATCTATTATTGTTGAGAAAAGATTGTAGTCCTACTCTACTCAGGGCCGGCCCTGGGGCAGAGCAGACAGGGCGACCACCCAGGGCCCAAAAATAAAAAAGGGTACCAAATTTTTTGTATATGTATATATGTAATATAATAAGTATATGTTAAAAAAATATTAAATAATCAAATATCTTTTAAAAAATCTTTATTTAATAAGGTAACTTTCCAATAAAATGATGCAAATTTCCAAAGTTGGTCTCTTCGTATTCTCCTATTTTCCATTGACCAAAATTAAGAAAAACAGAGTTATGCCTATTCTTTTATTATTCTTCAATCTTCAGCTCTTCCTTTTGCAATTGCTTATTGCCCCTCTTAGTGTCATTTTGGAGCGTTTAGAAACTTTTTAGAAGATGAAAATGCATATGAAGGTTGAAGATGTAGCATATATGTGCTTGAATTATCGTTGTATTGGTTTTAAAGACATGTAAACCCGTACATTTTGAAATGAAGTTTGTAAACACTTTCAATTTTTAATTGTAATGTGTTTTTGGCGGAATACAAAAATTAATTGATTTTTTTAATATAAAAAAATTAATATATTTATTTATAAAAGGGATATCATTTTAAAATTTCGCCCAGTGCCTAAAATTGACCAGGACCAGCTCTGACTCTATTTCCCCATCATAGTGCTACTCTATTTCTTTTAATTTTCTTCTTAATTTTTTGCAAAAAATCCCACTACATACTATTATTATATTTCTTTTTTGTATAATCTGTGTATTGTTCCCGGTTTCCCCAATCCTTCATAACTAATGGCTAAAAATTAAACTAGTTGTTAATACTCAAAATCCTATTATATTTGGTGTATTTAGGCTACCTATATTGCTAAATCAATTATCTATTTACCATAATATAGTATTATTTTAAGATGTATTATATTCTTCTAAAGTTGGGCATTGCCTTGATAATAAATATAATTGCTTAAATAATAGAAAACGCCCTTTAGTTGTGAACTAATTTAGAATTTGGTGTCTAAATTATGATAGAAAACCTTATTCTAATTGGAACAATTCTATTTAGAGAATTCAATCTTTATTCAACTAGAAGTCATACAAGTTCATTCATGAGCTTCTTCTACTCACAAATCAACTTTGTTTGAACAACGAGTTAGTTACAGAGAAGTTAGAAGAGATTCTAGATGAGTTTTTTTTCTTTTTTGTTATATGTTGTTGTTCTTCTTCACCTAATAATATTAGTTACAATTAAAATCGTACTTCAAAATATTCCCAACTATTGTTAACCCCTTATTTAAGGGTGATTTTAAATGCACCCACTAAATCACGCTTCTCACCCCAATTTGAGAAAACTTTCTTCTCACCCCACTAAATTTTATAAAAAACTTTCAACTCATCTCTTTAGTGGGGTGAGTTTATTGAAACATGTATGATTTCATATGGAGAATATTTAGTGACAAAAAACTTTGTTGGTAATTAAAATATTCAAAAAAAAATATTTAATGGCAAAATAATTCATAATTTTTGTGGCTGAAACATATTATGATAATTAAATGTTCATGTTGCGAGGAATTAATATTACGACATAATTTCTAATAACACAGAACCACAATAATAATTGTCGAAATAATTTGATGGACGAATTATTCAATGCAAAAAGTTCACAACTCCGTTAAAAAAAATAGTTTAACATGAAAAAGGATTATTATTTTTTTTCCTATTACAATAGACCTAAAATTGCATAATCTGTAAAATACATGTTGAGAATAACAAAAAAAAATTACACTAAAAGTTTGTACTTTATTTGAAATTTCGGAATCTTGATTCTTGTATATTTTCATTAATAAAAAGTAAGAAAATTAATGAAGAGAAGAAAATGAGTGAAGAAAACTTGAATAAAAGCAAAAAGGAAAAAAAATAGAACCAACATTAGCTAGGAGTGTAAAAGTGATGGGGTGAGTTTACAAGTTGAGTTTAGAGTTAAATTGCTGAAATTTAAATTTTAAGTGGAGTGAAAAGATTAATTAAAGGGGTGCATTTAAAATCACCCTTATTTAATAACATTGATAACTTAATTAATTACATATAATGAATTAGAAATTATGGTCCATGTACAGTGAACTTTTCAACGTGATTCATAGAATCTCATTCTAAACCATTAAGAATAAAGTTATAAATTTAAGAAAGATTTCTCAATATTTTAAATGGATCTTTAGATCTTTAGCATGTGTGAGATGGGTTGTTTGGTAGCTGACAAGTAAATTAGTGCCTAATAAACTATTTATTTATTATTATTTATTCATCTATATCTAAACTATGAGAAATGCTATAAAGTAAGGATATTTTCTCATTTTAATAAAAAGAAGATATTCTTATTTGGAGAGCTAAATAGATTAATTTTTTCACGAACATTTGTACGGATAATCTTATATAAGAAGTAGATCACCTCACCAAATTTCATAAAAAAAATTCAATCGAGAATTGAGTATATTGAAAGAATCAATATATATGTGTGTGTGTGTGTGTGCATTTTTAGCTTGTTGAAATTTTTATGATAGTTTCACCCACTTCTAGGTAGAATATTTTTATGAAATTTGGTGTAAGTAATCTATTCGGGTTATAGATCATCTCTACAACCATTAGTGCTCAAATTGGATTGAATTATTACCAATAAAATCTTCGTTAGTTTGGATTATAGATTTACATAGCTTAATAAGGTGCAGTTTGAACATGGGTAGTAGATTTGGTATTCCTCTTTTATGTGTCTTGTTATTCTTGTATGAATTTCTGTTAAAAAAAATGTAAAAGTAATACACAACAAAATCCACTAAAACCATATTTCACTTTTGGGGTATTTAAAATATAAGTACTACAGTTGTTTTTCATATTCTTTGAGGATTTGAGGATCCCTGTTTGGTAGGGTGTTCATGTTTCAAAATTTTAAAAACTCAACTTAAAATCAACTTTACGTTTATACTTTCCAAAATTTATTTCACTTTACTTTCTCTCTCTAAATTTTTTTTTTAAAATACCATAACTTTAAATTCAAAAATCAAAATTAGATCAAATATATATATATATATTTGAAACCTACTCGTCAAAATCTATAAAATAAGATCCATTGTGACTATTTTTTGAAATTTTTTTATGACATTTTTTAGTTGGTTGAAAAACTCAAACAAAAACCAAATCAACTTTTCAACATACTTCCAAATACCATCAAACACCATATTTTAAAAACTCAACTCAAAACATCAACCAAACATCACCTTAGTGTTTTCTTTTTTAGTTCCCATGTAATTTGTTTTATGAATCTAAGGTATGCATGATTAAACTCTAAGTAAAAACTACATTTAAACTATCACAACAACCAGAGGGTAGCTTTATTACATGTAACACATTGCTCAGGCTAAATCCAAAACTGGTCTAAGAAATAAAGGACAATCTAAATATCTTCATTTTGGAAATCCTACAAATCTTATTGGGAATGAAATTAAACCTACGACTTTCCAAGTGGTACGCCATGGCTAAGACTACTTGAGTTAAAGCTCTTGGACAAAAATTTATTAATTATTTAAGCGTAATACAGAAACACCTGATACATTATTTGCTTTAATAGAAGTTTAATCAAGTTTAACAACAATATTTCTATAACTAAATTTATATGCTAACATGATAAATTCGAAAATTTTCGTTTGATAGCAACATCAAAAATAGTATAAAATATTAATTGATTTGTGTGAGAATTTGAAAAATAAGTTAAGCTATGTGGTGAGGTTAACTTTTACTTTTTGCCTTTTTCCATTTATAAATTTTCTTTCAAGTGAGGAAGAAAATTTTAAAAAGAAAAAGAAAGAAAGAAGGATGGATGGAGAACATATACTCATAAAAAAAATAGAGAATATCTCACCACATGTCTTAACTTATTTTACAGCTTCTCATACAATTCAATTGTTTTTTCTATCATTTTTCATGTTACTGTCAATGGAGTCTAAATGGAGAAATATAATAAAAACAAGTATCAATGTTAATTTCTAAGACGAAAAATAATATTTACACGTTTTTATTTACAATGTACTTTTTTTTACCCTCAATTGTTTTGTTTTTTTCAAATCATATATTCCTCTAGAATTTTTTCTATTTAAAGTTTAATTCTTTTAAAAAAACAATTTAATTTGTATAATTATTTTTTAACATATATATAATTAACATTAATTTAATTTATGTATTTATTTTTCATTGCCTAGCCACGTGCAACACACATGCACTATGGCTAGTATGTACTAATTTTTTTAAAAACTAAAACAAAATAGAAAAAAACAATTGCATATCCTAAGTTTGGATACATTGATTATGTCAAAAGCATACCAGGAATTTAAATTAACAAAAACAGAAACTCTTATTTGTTTATGAGTGTTACTCTTTATTTTAGGGATACCCTAAATTAAGAATTTACTTTCTTTTTTAATACATAGTTAATATAACAAATTTTACAATACCAAATAAATTGTGTTAGAAAGATACAATCTCTAATTTTAATCTTTTCTCACCTCTAGTTTGTGTTCTAAATTGTGTTCAACCATAGGACAGATGACGAAGAGAAATGGAATTCCCGTGAACCAAACGGTTGTGGGGTAGGGGGAAGACCATCCCCCATTTTCATCTTCACTACATCCCGGGTGTACGTGCCTCTTTGATTTGATTATTTTACCTTAATAAGATATTCCGCATTGAAATAAGCTATATACACAGTTATATCTCGAGTTCAATTTATAAAAATTCTCATAGGAGGGTGAAAGGATGGACACTGAAAATATTTAAGTATTTAACAACCATTTGATTCAGGGTAAAATATTTACTTTATGTGCTTAACAAAAAAATGGATTGGGCTTATCTGGAGGCATGAAAATCACTCTGATTTAGAGTTACTTGAATATGGACACTTCATTTAAACTGGATTGTCTAGATTTTGAAACATCTTTCATATCTTTACTCATAATCAAGACTACGTCATTTTGGCTGACTAAAGATTTAACACCTAATTTTACTTCTCCATCATCGTCCACCTAGATGAAGAGAAGAAAAATCAAAGTACCCCTCCACCACCTTCAAATCTTTAATTAATCTCCATTTAGAACAAATGGGTTTTCTTTATCTCACAATTGACAAATCCGCTTCCACCAAATGTCACATAAACTCGATACAAATAGAAAGATTGAATGGATATTCATCCATATTGAGTCTACATAATCACCGTATTTATAGCTGAAGAAACCCAATTGTATATTCAAAAAATTTAACAGTGCAATTGCAAGAAAAATTGATACTTATCCAAAAGTAGATATATAAAATTTTGTTATCCTGTATTGAGTCTCACAGATTTTTCAAAAATTGAAATTGAAGAGAACAATATTGAAATTTAAAAACTTTAACAATCTTCATTCTCTTTGATTTATAACAGAAGAAGGCAAGCTTCTCCAAAGTTATGATAATGCTGGGGAGGGGAAGAGTGTGATACAAAAGATACGGGAAGCGGAGGAGTCTGGTGGGGAAACTGGGGATACAAATTATAACAGGAATACGGTATATTTATAGCGATCTAAATTAGTCTGAACTTTATATATATAATAGTCTCGTAGAAGTTGAAAAATCTCCCTCTACATTAAAAATAAGAATCCCACCTCTTTTAAAGCATTCTAACATACAATTTTATTTTAAAGAAGCAATTTATATAGGTTTCTTTACACTTGCCACTACACTAATTCCAGTAACTACAAGACTCCACTAGGATCACTACCACTAAAAAAATTCTACTAAAAACTGATTAACAATAAAATATTAAAATGCACTTACAAATACAAATAAAATAAACAAAATCTAACAGTATAATACACTTAAGATGATGTATGTTTTTACGTGTGGACTTGTATTCGACTTGAAACAATTCACTTGACTTGAACAGTAATAACAAATCATGTCAAGTCATTCGTTAAGATAACATGGTTTGAATTTGACTTTCACCCAAGAAAAAAGTGGGACGTTAAACGAGGGCTAGTGACAAGAGCACCCACCTGGATTCAGGAGATCCCGTGCTGTTGTATCACCCAGGACAAGGAATGGTCCGTAGTTATTTATAGTAATGGGTCACTTGTTAAACATGAACCAACCCATTTACAGGTGTGGCCAAGATCAACAATCTTGAATATATATATACAAAAAGTGCATCAGGTTCATATCTTCATCCCATCTAATCAACCAAAATGAAAAGTAGCCATATAGAACTCCACACTTATCCCCTAATATATCCATACATAGTTCAAGAAACAAAACTGAAAAAGTTTCAATCTATAATCTGCATATACCACCTCAGGCTCATTGATGCATGTAGAAGAAATATTAACCATTACTAGCGCTCTTGAGGTGATTTTCATCAATCGTTGAATAAACCAGCCCCTCCTCTTCTAGAATCTTCGCAACTTCCCTGTCAAGGTCCCCCGTGAACAAAAAAAAAAAAAAAAAAAAAAATATTGAAGCAAGACTAGTGAGTGTGCGCACGAGAAAGAGAAACATATATATGTAGAGAATGTAGAGGGAGAGAGAGATATACATGACTTTTTGCTCAGGAAGGCTGAGTTGTTGGGCGATTTCCTTGTAATGGACCCCTGCTTCACGAGCACTGAGATATTTGAAGAATAACAAAAACAAAATAAATAAATGCATAATTAACAAACAAAACTAATGCAGAACATTAAATTGGCTGCTAAATTAGTGCGCGCAATATTTGCACTAGAGAGAAAATTAGATGAACATTATCATGTTTAGTCCTCGTTTCTTTCAGCTTTTGTGTATTCCAAGAATGTTAAATTTGTAAATTTACACAGTTTATGCATGCGGCACCATTCCTTTGTCCAAAATCTTTAACTTCAAATCTGAAATTACCAATTTTCTCTTTCAAGAGAGAACAACTTGAAAGGGACTGAGTGCTAATCTTCGATGTGAAGTTGCACAAAACATTCCCACCTATCCACCTAGGAATTAGCAACCAACAATCCCTCGTATGAAAATTTCCAGATATAAGATTTTACCAAATTAACAACCCCCCCCCACCCCAACTCCCCCTTAGAACGCAACTCCTCCCCTCATTGGGTGTGTTCTTCAACTCACAGAACACGGAAATATGCAATAATATTTATTCAAGGGGGAAATTGGCGTATAGATAAACTTACAGGCATGAAGGCTGCTCCAAATAGTCAAAGACGAGTTTATTAAGGCCCATAAGGTTCTCCTTCTCTGGCTGCCTAACAAACTGAAAATCAACAAATACACAGTGCCTCTAAATACATAGATCTCGAAAATAATAAATTTATATATATAATATCCTGGCCATCTCTATGAGGGGTGCCCTTCTTTTAACTATTGATAATTTAATATTATTTAGATTAGTTATTTATTTATGTTATTTTGTTTATGGTAGAATCCCACCTTGATAGGTATTTTAGGTAAGGTAGGATGTTATTCCCTATATAATGTCCTAGTATTCAATCTTTATTATGAGGGAATAAGAACTATTGTTCTCTCTAAATTAATATGGTATCAGAGCAGGTTAAGATTCCTTATAGCTTAGGTCGGATCCAAAACAAACCCTAGCCGCTGCTATTACCTAACCCCGCCTAAAACCCTAGCGCCGCTGCCTTCCTGGTCATTGGTTGCGTAATCCGTGACGTTTTCCTAAAACCGACCACACAGCCTAGGTCGGAATCCCCAGACGAGTCGAACCCCGAAAGCAGCGCCGGCAACCATCCACACACGCGCTCACACGCGCCGCTCCTTCCCGCGCGTGGATCTCACGCGCCGTCGACTTCCAACGCGCGTGGAGGCGCGTGGATGCTCAGATCATCACCGGAATTTCCAGACCACCTCGTCTCACAGTTCCGCACCTCATTCTGGTCCAGGTTTGGTTCGTTTGATCCGGTTTGATACTGTTCCAGTTAATCTGCCACTGTTCCATGTTATTCAGTGCTGTCCAATACTATTCAGTCCCTGTTTTTTGGTCCAGTTAGTTTGATCATTATTCCATATGAACTATAAACTTGCTATGGTGGGTGCTAGTAGTCCGGGTCTCACAGATTCATCTAGTGGTTCTACCACAAGCCCGTCTTCTACGGTCACAGATGCTATGTCGCAATTTGCTACTATGTATTCGGTGAGTGAAAATCCTGTGGCCAATATTAGTCATAAATTGAATGGTAGGAATTACCTCGAATGGGCACAATCAATGAGACTGTTTATTGATGGCAAAAGAAAATTAGGGTATGTGAATGGTGAGGTGGTACCACCACCATCTAACGACCCGGGCTTTAAATCGTGGCGCGAGGAGAATTCGATGGTTACCTCGTGGTTGATCAATTCCATGGAGGCTGGACTCGGTAAACCCTATATGTTCCTGCCGACTGCTAGAGATATCTGGCACGCGGTTAAGGAAACGTACTCGGACCTAGACAACTATTCTCAAATGTTCGAACTCAACAACCGGTTGTGGAAGATGCAACAAGGGGACCGTGAGGTTACAGCTTACTACCTTGACATAATGGCCATATGGCAAGAGTTGGATTTGTTTGAAACTGAAGAGTGGGAAAACCCGAATGATAGTGCTCGTTACAAGAAGAAGGTTGAGCGAGGTCGCGTGTTTGTCTTCTTGGCTGGATTGAACAAGGATCTAGACGAAGTTCGGGGTCGTATTTTAGGCAGGATACCTTTGCCTACTATCAGAGAGGTTTTTTCAGAGGTACGAAGAGAAGAGGCTCGACGATCTGTGATGTTGAGAGACGATCGTGAATCCCGTGCAGAGAGTGAAGGATCTGCACTTATAGTCCTTGATAAAGCAGTAGATGGTGATAAGCGGGGAGGAAAGCAAAGATTGTGGTGTGATCATTGCCAGTGGCCAGGTCATACTAAGGATAGTTGTTGGAAGCTTCATGGCAAACCAGCAAATTGGAAGAAGCGGGATAACAAAAAAAGGGGAGGACCCCGAGCATTCCAAGCAAGCACTACAGATTCAGAGCAGCAGTCTTCCTCAGAAACACTTCCATTCACAAAGGAACAAATGGAGCATCTGTGTAAAATGGTCCAATCTCATTCCTTAGGAAATTCTGGCTCATCATGTTCCGTAGCTCAGTCAGGTAATACGTTTACAGCTACAATTGCCTGCATCAAATCCCATAGCAACTGGATATTAGATTCAGGGGCTACTGATCACATGACTGGTATCTCGGAATTCTTTTCGTCTTATACTCCGTGTGCAGGGAATCAAAAAGTTAAAATTGCTGATGGTTCTTTCGCTGCAGTTGCCGGCAAAGGAACCATAATCGTCTCTCCATCTCTCACTCTTAAAGATGTCTTACATGTCCCTAATTTATCGTATAATCTTATATCTGTTAGCAAATTGGCTCTTGATCTCAATTGTCAAGTTAACTTTTGGTCTTCTCATTGTGAATTTCAGGATTCAAATTCAGGGAAGATGATTGGGGTTGCTAAACAGGATGGGGGTCTTTACTTCTTCAATAATGGGTCTACTTCTGGAAGGCAAGACCGGCAGACTTGTTTTAATTCTATTTCTATTTCTAGTGATAGTCAGATTTTGTTATGGCATTATAGGTTAGGACATCCAAACTTTCAGTATTTAAAGCATTTGTTTCCCAAGTTATTAATGAATAAAAATTTGCTTAAATTTCGGTGTGAATCTTGTGAATTAGCGAAACATCAACGCACGGTTTTTTCATCTCAACCATATAAGAAATCACAACCCTTCACCTTGATTCACAGTGATGTTTGGGGTCCCTCTAGAGTGTCCACTTGGTCTGGCAAACGTTGGTTTGTAACTTTCATTGATGACCACACTAGAGTATGTTGGGTCTTTCTTTTAAAAGATAAATCAGAAGTTGGGAGTGTGTTTCAAAACTTTTACACCATGATACACACACAGTTTCAAACCAAAATTCAAATTTTTCGGAGTGATAATGGGAAGGAATTTTTTAATAAGATGTTAGGGGATTTTTTCTTCAAAAATGGGATAATTCATCAAAGTTCTTGTAATTATACTCCTCAACAAAATGGAGTTGCTGAAAGGAAAAATAGACATCTACTTGAAGTTGCTCGTGCTTTAATTTTTCAAACTAAAGTTCCAAAATACCTTTGGGGAGATGCTATTTTGACTGCTACTTACCTTATTAATCGACTTCCAACACGAACTTTGAAATTTCAAGCCCCTATAAAATTGCTTTCTGATCTATTTCCCAACACTCGGTTATTAGGGGATATTCCCTTAAAAATATTTGGAAGTGTTGCCTTTGTTCATAATCATGACCCCAAAAATTCTAAACTTGATCCAAAGGCACACAAATGTATTTTTGTAGGCTATCCTACAAATCAAAAAGGGTATAAATGTTTTGATCCGATTTCTAAGAAATTATACATTTCTATGGATGTGACCTTCTTCGAGGGGAAATCTTATTACAACTCCCATCTTCAGGGGGAGAGCACGAGTGAAGATGGAGGTTGTGGTTTTGATAATTCAGTCGTTGATGTTTTGTATGAACAAGTACCTAATTATTTTAACACACAATCTGGGAAACCAAATGAATTAAATATTGAAGATACTTGTGTTGGTAATGGTGAACAACCAGGGTTAGTGTCATCCCAAAATCTGACTACCGATGGACCAGAGATGGTTTTGATAATTCAGTCGTTGATGTTTTGTATGAACAAGTACCTAATTATTTTAACACACAATCTGGGAAACCAAATGAATTAAATATTGAAGATACTTGTGTTGGTAATGGTGAACAACCAGGGTTAGTGTCATCCCAAAATCTGACTACCGATGGACCAGAGATGTGTGCAAAACGGTATAAAGGTCTTGTTTACTCTAGAAAAAATCCAGAACAAGGAAGGAAAGAAACCATCCCTCTGCAACCCCAAGAATCCAACCTGGAGGTGGATCATGATACTCACGATGACTCTTCCGAGATACCTGAAGGTAACTCTCAAGCTAATATCGAGTCAACCCGGTCTGATCAACTTGATCTTCCTATTGCTCTTAGAAAAGGAGTCAGAGCGTGTACGAAATCTCCCAAATATCCCATTTCGAACTTTGTGTCATATAAAAATATCTCACCCTCCTATTCTACATTTATCTCTCGTGTGTCGAATGTGGTTATTCCTAACAATGTTCAGGATGCTCTAAATGTTCCGGAGTGGAGAGAAGCGGTGTATGAGGAGATGAGAGCACTGGAGAAGAATGCTACTTGGGAGAAAGTAAAGCTTCCAGAAGGAAAGACAGTTGTTGGTTGTAAATGGGTATTCACTGTGAAGTATAACTCCGATGGGTCAGTAGAACGGTACAAGGCTCGTCTGGTGGCTAAAGGCTTCACTCAAACGTATGGAGTCGACTACTCCGAAACATTTTCTCCAGTGGCAAAATTAAATACAGTTCGGGTTCTCTTATCAGTTGCAGCTAATTTGGACTGGCCTCTGAATCAGTTAGATGTGAAGAATGCCTTCTTGAATGGAAACCTAGAAGAGGAAGTATATATGGAACCTCCACCTGGTTTTACTGAGGAATTTGGGACAAAAATCTGCAAGCTCAAGAGATCTTTGTATGGCCTTAAACAATCCCCTAGGGCGTGGTTCGAAAGATTAACGAAGTTCCTCAAGGGCCAAGGATATAATCAAGGGCAGTCTGATCATACTCTCTTCACAAAGACGTCCACAAGAAACGAACTTTCTGTTCTCATTGTTTATGTGGATGATATGATTTTGACAGGGGATGATGTTGAAGAAATGAATCGACTAAAGCAAAATCTTGCTAGAGAATTTGAGATTAAGGATCTTGGTGACCTACGATACTTCCTTGGAATGGAGGTGGCCCGTTCAAAAAGTGGTATTGTCGTATCACAACGGAAATATATTTTGGATCTGCTGTCAGAAACTGGGATGAGTGGGTGTAAGCCATCGGATACTCCCATAGAACTGGGTACCAAGCTCGGAGATGTTAAAGATGGTGTTCCAGTCGAAACAGGGAGATACCAAAGGTTAGTTGGGAAACTAATCTATTTGTCTCATACGCGCCCTGACATTGCTTTCGCTGTGAGCATGGTTAGTCAGTTCATGCACTCACCATGTGAAGAGCATCTAGAGGCTGTGTACCGTATTCTTCGTTACCTCAAAGGCTCCCCAGGGAAAGGTTTGTTCTTCAGGAAGAACGATAAAAGAGGGATAGAGGTGTATACCGATGCTGATTGGGCTGGCTCGGTTACTGATAGACGGTCTACGTCTGGCTACTGTACGTTTCTTTGGGGCAACTTAGTTACATGGAGAAGCAAGAAGCAAAGTGTTGTCGCTCGAAGCAGTGCAGAAGCTGAGTTTAAATCAATGGCTCAAGGAGTATGTGAGGTTCTTTGGCTACAAAGGGTCTTAGAGGAACTCAAAAGGCCAATAAGTCTCCCGATGAAGTTATACTGCGATAACAAGGCTGCTATCAGTATTGCCCACAATCCGGTCTTACATGATAGGACAAAACATGTTGAGATTGATAAGCACTTCATCAAAGAGAAACTAGAAGATGGAATTATATGTACTCCCTTTGTTCCGTCTAATCAACAAGTTGCAGATATTTTGACCAAGGGCCTGTTAAGGCAACCGTTCGAATTTCAAGTGAGCAAGTTGGGCATGACAGATATCTTCGCACCAACTTGAGTGGGAGTATTGATAATTTAATATTATTTAGATTAGTTATTTATTTATGTTATTTTGTTTATGGTAGAATCCCACCTTGATAGGTATTTTAGGTAAGGTAGGATGTTATTCCCTATATAATGTCCTAGTATTCAATCTTTATTATGAGGGAATAAGAACTATTGTTCTCTCTAAATTAATATTAACTAAAGAAGGAACTCCCTCTATTGAGGGGGTAAGTCAATGATTATTTTTTATGAATGTTGGTAGAGATGATCTCTATGATGTAGATCATTCCGCCAAATTTCATTAAAAAATCCAATTAGGAAGTGAGAGATGACTATCAAAAAATATAACGGCTAGAATTGCACATATATGCCAATTTCTCATCCAACAATCCTCAGAGAGGTGGTCCGTTATTTAGGCACCCCTCAGAGATGCCTACTATAATTACAGAAGAGACGTATATACTAATCTTTTATATATGTATATAAATCTGGATGTATATTGTATACTGTAAGTCCAATTGTTGAGTAGCTCACTTGATTTGATGGTGCAGTTTGATAACCCCTTGGCACATTTGCTGGATTAGGGGCATTACCCTGTTGCTTCTGTCAACAAGAACGCAATAATCCTCATCATCAAGATTCAAAATAGAGCAAACCTATATATGAAGATTCTAACACAAGTTCATATTGCCAGATCTTATTGAAAACAAATTTCACAAGAGTCTATCATACCCGTGATTTAGTGTTGTAGAAATGAACATATATAGACTCGACAAAGTGGTTGGCTATTTCATTGTAGTCAGTCACAGGCCTGCAAGAAACACCCACAGATAATTTGAATTACTTGATTCGGAAGAAGATAAGGTTTCTGCCAAAGCAAGGTACTATCATAAAAACATAATGTACAAGCACTCCATGCTGTATTTGTTTTGGCAGAAACAAGAACTGTTTCAGTAATAGCTTTTCCCATTACAAAACAAGAGCATCCCCCCCCCATCAGCACACCAATCAGCAACTCTAAAACCATATTTCATTTATAGGAGATCCATTATTTCAGTTGAGAAGATGATTGACATATTTCCTGTAATAATTATTATAACTTTATTTTAATTGCAAGCAAGAGACGGCGTTATTTTTTTTGTGTGCATGAAGTCACAAAATTACAATCGCTAATTTAGAAATGAAACACTAATTAACACTAGGACAGGAAATTTGAACCCATGATCTTAACATGAGCCTTAACCACCCAGGCAAACTTTTAACTGCACAAAGATCTACATACTATGAAAAGGAAAAAAGATAACAGGTATAAATTGCACGCAAGTGTTCCAAAATTGCTAGTTATTGTAAGCTTTGGAGATAGATGTTAAACTGATATTACATGCTTCATATTTTAAGTAACCAAACTGAGAAAAAAAAATGTACCAAGGTATTGCTTCCAAATGCCCCTAAAAAATAGTCACATGTTGTAATGCCCTGGACTAAGCCGAACTCAAACTTGGCAAAACGTAGATAGCCTGAACAGGCTTTAGCCAAGTCCAGCCAGAGCTCTGCTTGAGCCAAATACTTGACTCAGCTTGGTCAATTTGAAGCCTTAGACAACAAGCATAAAATAAACCAAAAACCAATGGATGAAAGACGTTAAAGAACTCAAAACTCATGAAGAGTCCAAATTTGTTGATCCTCATCAAAGGTGGCTACGATGACCTTAAACTGTGATGGTCAATATATTCAGTAGAGTCCTCACCAGAGGGAAACACTTCTTCTGCGAGGACTAAAAATCTGAGGATATATGATGACATGGCAATATTAACGATCACAAAGTAGGGTCATGGTGACCCCATTGAAAAGAGCATCAACAATTTGGATTCGGTGGACGTGTGCTAAGCCTGGGTGGGTTCGAACCGTGCTTCCAAGTACCATAAGAAGAATTCTGGCTGTCCAGGCCCCCATCCGGCCTAATTATACAGGTCTAAGCCAACGAAAGTGAAAGATTGTGCCTAAGAACACCCACATGTACAATTTAATCAATTACTTTTTATTTATAAACAATCTAAGAGAAACTGAATCAAAAAGAGGGAGTGTGAAAGTGCCTTAACACGAAATGTCCGCCTTCTCATTGCTTCCTGTTTGTGATCATTCAAATGCCAGTAAATGGCAGATTAAATAAATGAAGAAATTCAGGGCTCTTTGTTTCCTACAAAAATGGGCATAACCATAGGAGAAGGGATATCCTTGTTTGTTTAGCATTTTGATTGATTCTGAGAAATGTCTTTTCCACTTTGTAAATTGTAAGGATTATCTCGTTAGGTCATAGTTTACACTAAAACTCAAACTAGCAATCAATCTTGTCAACAAGCAATTCATTTTTGAAAGAGTTAAAAATATATCATCATACTCGAACATAGTCACATTTGTAAAATATAAAATTTTCTTTTAGTGATGAGAGAACATAAAGTAATACAGGGAAATTGAGAGGGAGTAACAGACAAGCAGGAGATGGTTTCCTTTTCCTCTCCCCCTGTTTTCTTCTTATTTTCAAAATATTAGTGTTGTACCATAAATTGTTGCAAGCTTATGTGTCCTCTATTTAGTGCTTTACTGTCTTCTATGCTCTCCCTGTATTCAAATTATTTTGTTGTACGATGTGTTTTACGTGTATAATTGGCAGCCTACTATTAACAATTACATACTCCTAATTTTAAAGTAAAACTAACAGTTTTGCACATGTTAGTTCTTGTTTAAGGTTGAGAATTGACAATATTGAGTTACCATTATTAATTTTGTAATTAGAATCTTCTAAGGTTAGTGAAGGTTCCAAAACGAATACAGCATGGGTGTATTTCACGTTGCCGTACCATTGTTTGTATCTCTTGTAGAAAAGTTTTAGACGGTGACATATATCGGGTGCAACCACATCTTGCCAGCATTTATGGGAATGTAAACAGGTTATCCAAATTGTACCGCCACTATAGAGGAAATTAAAGAAAAATGGCTAGAAAGAAGCAAGAAAAGACAATCAATATGATGCCAGATTTTGATGACATTGGAGTTGGGAATGTCAAAGATAAGGAGGATAAAGTTACGGAGTACTCTAGCAAGAGAGAACATATGGGAAGTTCATATCGGGGAGGTATTTCTTGGATTAGACAGTGAAATGCACCCATGTCAGATCCTTTTCAGAACCTTCAGTACAGCAATTCCTAATGACATAAAATTATAAAAGTAATCAATTAGACGATTAGCAAACTTAAAACAGGAACAGCCCACTACCATGTACAAAAGAAGTAGCATTACTTCAAAAGTAGAAAACTATTAAACAGTTATTTAATTGTGAATAGTGGGCTGCCAATTACACAAGTAAAGCACATGGTGCAACAACAATATTTTGAATACAAGGGGAGCACAGAAAATGATAAAGCACTAAATAGAGAACACGAGGAGGAGGAGGAGACGGAACTAGGCGAGGCGATGGAGATTGTCAATTTAGGGCCAGGTGCCTAGGTTTTCTGAGCACTTCTCAGGCTTTATCCTTTCGGCTGGTGTACCTATGGTTGACTAAGTTGATTACTATAATAAAAATATAAGGGGAAAAAAAAACTCTAGAACAAGACTTAGCTTCGACTTCAAAGAAGCCCACACCTGACTTAATTCTGCAGATGGACCTAGTCACCACGTTCCACTAGCACTTGCAATCAATCTCGACAATGACAATTCAATGAATGATACACAAGAGAAGAAGATCAGAGAAGAATTACCCCCCGGCCCACCCATGAGACAGCAGTACGTCACTACTTTCCACTAGCACTTGCGGCCAATCTTTCTTTGACAAAACTAAGTCATGTTACATTCATGCAATTTCCCTCCATCACAAATTAGTTACCCCCTCCCACAATTAATCGCTCAGTAGTAACCCAAGTTAGTTAACACCACATTCATGTATCTATATCCTACACCGAAAGAACTATTTTGCGGCTCCTTGAAAAACTAAAAAATTCTGTCTGCATCGTGATTTGAATGTACATAGCAAAATAAAGACCAACTTATAGTAAACAATTAGTGCACATCTAAGTTAAAAAGTCATTATTCGTCAATCTTTTACATTTGGAGGCTCCTTTTAAAATCTTTCTACATTGGGTATATGGATGTACACAGCAAAATAAAGACTGTAACTTATATTAAACAATTCGTGCACATCTACATTAAATTGTAATTAATAGTAATGCCGTAACTAAGATTAATCGCTCAGTAGTAACCCAAGTAGATTATCACCACAATCATGTATTTGTATCCTCCACCAAAACAATTTTTGAGGCTCCTTGAAAAATTCTGTCTACGTCCGGTATGTGGACGTACACAGCACAACAAAGACTGATATATAGTTAACAATTAGTGAACGTCTAAGTTAAAAAGTCACTATTCGTCAATCTTCTACATTTTGAGGCTCCTTGAAAAATTATGTCTACGTCGCGCATCTGGATGTATGCAGCAAAATAAAGATCGTAACTTATGGTAAAATATTAGTTTACATCTAAGTTAAAAAGTCATTATTAATAATGGCGTCCTACGATTTATCACTCAGCAATAACCAAGTTGGTTAGCACCACATTCATGCACTTATATCCTCACTGAGTCTATTTTGAGGCTCCTTAAAAAATTCTCTCTGCGTCGTGTATATGGATGTACACTGCAAAATCGAGAGACTGTTACTTATAGTAAAATAAACAAAAAAAATTTTTGATAACCATGGGTATCGGGGCCCCACCCCCACTAATCCCATGAGGGCCTGGTTGCTCAACCAGGAGATCCCCCCAATGGCCCAAGAAAGGTTTCACACAACGGGGAATCGAACCTGAGACCGTGCACCTACACACACAGTCCCAAGTTCGCCCTTAGTTCACATCTAAGTTAAAAAGTCATTATTCATCAAACTTTTATATGCTGCATCTGGTCCAGATGAAGTTTGAACCTGATACCAAGAAGACAAATAAAAATGGGTACATTTCTCCAACTATTATTCATCTATAATGATGCTTTCAAACACCACATTGAACTCCTACAAATTATGGGGAACGAGTGAACGACTGAAAAGCAGCAGGTTGTTTTGCCCTGAAATAATTTTTCAAAATACACGCCGTTATTCATGATTGCATAGTGTCATAATTCGAAGTAATGGAATTCTCACAACCATTTTAATGACAATAATTATATGACCAAGCAAACTCTATTAACGTAACCACTAGGAAATTCCATATTTGCTCAGAAACACCAGCATGAGTTAAAGTATGTTTTACTAAATCGTTATTC
Source organism: Lonicera japonica (assembly GCA_021464415.1). Lineage (NCBI taxonomy): Eukaryota > Viridiplantae > Streptophyta > Magnoliopsida > Dipsacales > Caprifoliaceae > Lonicera > Lonicera japonica. Next base: position 16,128,092 of record CM038471.1, on the reverse strand, counting down.
GTCACACCTTATATAGGCCAATTCGTCAACGTTAAAAAGTCCCTATTCATAACACCTTGTACAGCTTAAAGATGTATGTTTTAGTAAATCATTGTAACATTTCATAATTAAAAGGCTAAAAAGAACAATTGAACCCAAACTCAGTCAATCAACAACTACCAATTATAACCATCTAATATGCTTTATGATCCTGTGAAAAAGTATCATACATATGGATATATACATGATGTTGAGATATATATTACCTCCAAAACATAACTAATACACTTACAATCGACTTAAATGAAGCATAATAATTAATATGCCATAAAATATACCTGATTGAGAAGACCACTAATTGCTTTTTACCCTGAAAGCCCTTCAAGTGTCCATGGACGCGAACATACATCCCATTCCTAATTTTAAATAATAGTCAAGGAAGATTCAGATCAATTCATAACAGGTGGCTGCTAAAGGAACACAAAAATGTTGCCACTAACTAATACCACAAAAGTGTATTAATTTGGTTCCAAATGCTTTAGGCAACCAGCTTAAAGCAAGTTTGCAATACACAAAAGAATATATAAACAGAGTCGCACAATAAAGAAGCTAGCATAAGAGGAGGTATGGACCATGAAAGTTGGACACTTACAATATTTCTTCCATTTCTCTAGAGTCCATAGCATCATTTACCCTATAAGGTACAAAAACTTGAGACTTCAGCTCTCAGTAGAAGTCAAAATCAGCATAATATTCAGCTAGGCAAATAGGACCAACTTGAAATTCACAAGAAGTGGAATATTATATGCCATATATAACACTTAAAACTGATAAAAATCAAATTATTCACCATCTGTTGCAGTCTATACGTCCAGTCCCATCATCGATCACAAAGGAAACATCAGTAACCCTTTCGGCTTTGTTGAAAACCATCCCCACCAACTTAACCTACACAGAATCCAAACACAAATCCCTATACATTACATAACTAAAAAAAGAAACTCACATAAGAAATTTAATCCTTCCGTCCAAAATGGAGAGCCGCTTATTATATCCATGTACCAAATCCTCCAATAGTTAAGTGCTGTTCTTTGAGTCTTGATTATGATTAAACTGAAGTAGTGAATGTGAAGAAGTAATGAAATAACAAGCAAGCTTACATTATTGACATCTACCCCATCTATGAGGAAATTTGATTTATCATCACTCGACTGAAATGATTCATTTATTTGCTTCACGGTCAATGGAAGCAAAACCTGGGTATCGCGACTCTGCAAAAATGAATTACAAACATAAAACCTCTGACTACTGTATAATTGGAGGCTTAGAAACTGTAAGAAAATTAGAAGGAAGATGCTAGGATACGTAATTTTCTACAGATTTTTGTAAAAACTGCCATGGCACCACTCAAATGAATTGGTGCAACACTGCTACAAGAGTTTGTACAATTTGTTACTATGTTTAGCACTACTGAAATTAGAATAGGTTAAAAACCTTAAAGCCCGAGTCTTCTCATTTGTTCCTCTCAACTAGATCCAAATACACAAAAACTTCATTAAAATTATGAAAAATGATACACTTACTCAATCTTTGCACAAAATTTTTGTTCAAACTAAAACGACACCATTCAATGAACTGCTGGGACCACAAATTTCATGTATGAGTAGTGCTAAACATACAAATAAATTCACAATTTTTTTATACAAATAGTTGTGACACCAATCACATCTAAAAAAAGGCAAACGTGTTGTTTGGTATTCAGCCTATTACTGCTGAATTTTGACTAAGGTCTACTTCTGCGCTAGCTATTTGAACTTGTGTATGATTATTCCATCTATAATCATATATACATATAGACTAAAGCTTTTGTTCCTGCTTCGTTTCTAGTTAATCCGTAAACCTGGCATTTTCCGGATTGTATTGTGTGTTCCTTTTTTATCAGATTAGTAACACAACTGTTTGTATAAAATATTTGTACAAACGGAAGATATGAATGCATATAATTGCAAAGAGAAAGAGGGAGTAGAATAGGTGTACCTTGGCGGAGGAGAAGGAAGGTTCGGCTGTCTGAGTGGCCTGTGATGGCATGAAACCGCCGCCGGAGAAAGCGGCGTTGCCGTCGAATTGGCTCCCTCCGAACATCTCACTCTGAAACCCTAGAAAACGGTGCGAAACAGGCCCTTTAGATCTAAGTCAGATTTATGACCATTTGATTGAATTTTTATTTGGTTTGGCCCAAGAGAGGATTCCCGCCAACAACGCCAATTACTTCTCTCTTTCTTTCTTTTTTCTTTTTTTCTTCTTTGTCCAGAGGTAACTCGGAGATTGACTAATTATAGCTACTAATTTAAAAAAAAAAAATTGTAATTATTACATAGTACTTAATGTTATTGTGGACTATTTTTGATTGTGTGAATTTTGGTGTTAAATTATTAATGGATGAAACGGATCTTGGCCGGTTCAAGTCACCCGAATTTACCTAATTGTTTAATGGGTCAAACAAGTTGTGTCGGGTTACCTGTCAATTTAACGAATTGTGTACGTGCTTTGAAATTTTACCTGTTAGCTGAACGGGTCGTGTTCGGTTTTAGTTGTTTATCACCCAAACTTGATTCCACCCGACATGAATTGTTGTCTGGTCTATCTAAAAGTGTCTTCATGCCATATTAATAGACCAGACAATGGATCGAATCATGTTTGTGTCACTTTTTATTGTGTTTTAGGTATTATTATTTCGGTTCTAAACAAATAATTTTTTTACCGGATGTTATTGTGTTTTGAGTGTTGTTTTTTCAAATCTTAATAAATTACCCAATATAAACCCATTAATACTCGTTATGTATTTATATAATGAAATTTTTTGTTTGTACATAATATGTTTTCGGATTATTTGCTTATGGTTTTAGTCGGATCCGGCCATAATTTGTGTGTACATAAAGTAAAAGCAAACAAACCAAAATTTCAAAATGTAACATGGTTCGACCTCAAAAGATACATAATTCACAATCACTTTTATTCTCTCTTTTAGGGTGCTTATAAAAATGGAGGTGATTTAGAGTTCTTGAAATTGATTTCAAATAATCTAATGTTTAGCATATAAGAGCTTTTATGTAGTAGGATGTATAATAAGTAGATAAAAATAAACATTCTAGTATAATAGTACAAGTATAGGCTAGTAGAACATTTAGGAAAATAATTGTTTTAGTTTTATCGCATAAAGTTACTTTGTTGAGTATTCCCAACCTCTTTTATTTATCCTCCATTTTGAGTAGGCCACTGTTTTGGGCCTCATTAGTGGACAGGTGGTTTTGCGCCTAGTTGTCATAAGCTTTAATTATTCGGGCCAAGCCCAGGGTTACATCATGCTCCGCTTAAATTAGGGTCTGGAATCGGGTCAAGTTGACATATGTAGGTCATAATATTATATATAAATATTGTAAGCTCTCTAATTAATAAATACATGTGTAATACTTAGATAAATTATATGCAACTATACTAAAAATACACAAAATATATATATATATATATATGTACACAAATTAACTACTCTACTATTAAAAAAAATTATCATTAGTTTTATGTATTAATAAATTTCAAAGCGATTTATTAAAAAAAAAAAATTTAATAAGAATTGATTACAAGTAAGCCAAATACGTTTTAGAAAAAGATGTTGAAAATATTGCCTCTAAACAGATTTTCGCAAGGTAGCAATCACTTTTAAGTATTTTCGTTTTTGATATTGAATACATTAATGGCAGTGAAAATTCTATTCTAGATTTCCTTACATACATATATATATATATATATATGAATAAGTTTTCAATTGTTACATTATCTTTATACCCATTGATGGGTACTGGCAATAATTAATACTCATTGGTGAGGTGTCAAATCCTTTAACCTGTTATACCAGGTTAAAGTGACATATTATATTTTTATTTTTTTAATTAAACTTCAGGTGGAGTTTAGTTGAGATTTTAAAATCAAGTTTTTAATTTTTTTACCAAAAATTCAATTTTACTTCACGTTTTCCAAATCACTTTATTTTCTCTCTCATAAAATTGTTAAAACACCATAACTTTAAATTCAAAAATCGGAATTAGATTAAAAAAAATTGAAACCTAATCATTGAGATCTATAAAACAAGATCTATTGTGACTATTTTTTTAATTTTTTTTACGAGTTTTTTTGAATTGGTTGAAAAAAACTACAACAAAAATTAAATTCACTTTTCAAAACATGTTTTAAAATCTCAACCAAACAAGATTCCTTAAAGATTTCATTTGCCAAATAGACTTAGGATAACCCAATTCTAAATTAGGATAAGTGTTTATTGGTATTTTCATCATTTCAATTTTATAGTTAATTAATAACATAAGTTTATGAAAAATAACACTTTCAAAATATATTTGATTTGGAATTTTCATCTCTATATAATAGGTTTACAAATTACATACAACTCAACTATTTCAATAACATTTTCAATTTAATCATTTTATTATCATTCATGATAAATTATATCACAATAAAAACCGAAAAATTAATTTGAAGCATCTCATATTGCCTGTTCTACTGGTTTTATTAGTCACTGTTCAACTAAATAATAATTTTAACACAATAACATAAAATAATATTAAAAAAAATGTATTTTCTTAATTTAAAGTATTTCAAACAAACTCAACTTTTAATAATTTGATTAGATACGGAAGTATGCGCACAACTTTCTAAATAACACTTAAAATATATCTTATTTAGTATTAAATAATTAATTATTTGGTTCAATAATCAATGTGTTGTATTTGACAAACAAATTTTGTACCATTTTCAAAATTGAGAAGTATATCCAATAATTAAAATTAATTTATAATTGTACTAATTTAGATTACATTTTAATTTAGATTCATAATCCAAATCTACTTCCATTTTAATTTATTTATAATTTTCTTTTAAGGTGCATTTGAATTTTATAATTGAATTTAGCTCTAAAATTCATAAATTTAAGATTCAAAAATTACATATTTGAAATACAAGAGTTTAAATTTTTGTGTTTGCTTAACAAATATAAGAAAATTGATTTCTAAATCCAAATATTATTCCACTAAAATTTATATTTAGTTGATTAGTAAGTTATTTTTATTTTTTGACACCGTGGCGGAACTCAAGCTTACACAAAATTAACCCGTTTGACTCAACCCGCTTCTATTATAGTATTTTATTACTTATAATATAGCGTAATTACCATGGGGCGGGAGTGGGTTATCCGACGAATTTAACAAAATATAAAGTTGGGATGTGCTTAAAATTGGGATTGGGTTTGACAACACACGATCCTTTATCATCCCTTGTATTTTATTAAATTAATATCAAGTTATTTATAATATTATAAAAATTTATAATTTGTTTAAAAATTGATTAATAAGTTATTTTTATTTTTTTGGGACACCGTGGCGGAACTCAAGCTTACACAAAATTAACCCGTTTGACTCAACCCGCTCCTATTATAGTATTTTATTACTTATAATATAGCGTAATTACCATGGGGCGGGAGTGGGTTTATACGTACACTATTCGCGACGAATTTAAATTTAAAAAAATAAAATATGCACCAAGTTGGGATGTGCTTATAAGCTTATTGGGATTGGGTTTGGACAACACACGATCCTTAAAGGATATCATGGAGGACCCTTGTATTATTATTATAATTAATATTAGATAGAAGTATATCACCATTATGCCTCAATAATAAAAATTAATAATTTGTTTAAAAATTAATTAATATTTTTTTCAAATTTGTAAGTTTGGGATATATAAGGAAAAACCCTCTCTCTAAAATTTGAAAGTTATAACTTTAAGACTCCGTTTGATAGCAACATGAAAAATAACTAATTTAGATGAGAAGATGGAAAATATGTTGAGGTATGTGGTGAGATTAACTCTTACTTTTTGCTTTTTTTCATGACAAAATTTTCTTTGGGTGATGGTAGAGAAAGTTTTTTCACAAAATATTAAAGGATGATGGAGGACATATACTCATAAAAATGAGTATGAGATAGAGAGTATCTCACCATATGCCTCAACTTATTTTCTATCTTCTAACCTAAATTAGTTTTTTTATTTTTATTTTCCATGTTGCTATCAAACGGAACCAAGATAAGTGTCAAATCTTATTATTTGAATATATTTATAAATCTCAAATCATAATTTCACACCAAACAAAAATATTTAGATTTGAGATTCTAAATCCAAATCTTATGTTAAATCTTCTCTCAAATCTACATTCCAAACACACCCTTAAAAATTTTTAAAGGGTTTTATTAAAAAATATTTTCAATTAACTATATTATTAATACTTTCACCCCTTTCTTTCACATAATAATAATAATAATAATAATAATAATAATAATAATAATAATAATAATAATAATAATAATAATAATAATAATAAAGATTTAAGAATCAAGTATACATATTCTTCTGTTGACAATCACAGTAGACCTATTTCAAGTTTATCAAATTTTTAATATATAATCATATAAAGTATTCATGATCATGTAATTAATTAGTTAGTATGACATTTAGTACTGTAATTTATAATACGAATATTATTTTCTTTCATTAGAATAGTTTGTGAGAGGATAATTATGCAAACAACATACCATAAACCTTTGAGATTTATTTTGTGCTTCAAAAAAAATTATTTTTTATGAAATTATGTGAAATAAATGAGCCTACAAACAATTCTAAAAAAATTCATCAAAATTTAAATTTTTTTTAAAAGGATCACCATTTTCAAGTATTTTTATTTTTCTTTTTTGCTGTACATAAACTTTATTTTCTTTTTAAAATTGTAGCATCTTTTTATTTGATAATTAATTTGAAATTTAGAGTTTTCGAAATTAATAAAATATATATATATATATAATACTTATGTTCTTGGTTGACTTTTGTGATAAGATTTCGATTACATGTTTAAATTTGAAATATTTGTTTGAGATGTTTAGTTTGAATTTGAGCTTTTGTTATTTATATTTTTTTATTATTTTATTTTTTAACAATTGTTATCTTTAATAAGGGACAGTGTTGAAAATGACTATCTTTATTTTTAATAAATTAAAATTTATTTTGTCATCGATTAAAAAGTTGTCATTGAAACTAATCCTAAAAATCGAATGTCATTTGTTAGAATGAGAGTAATTAATTTGTAAATGTACCTATTAATGTTATAGTCCCAAATGAATACTTAGTAAATGTACCTATTAATCTAATTTATTTTTTAATATTAAATTATTAATAAAATAATATTTATAAAATTAAATCAATAATTTTTTTTGTTAGTTTAACCATACTTACGGATTAATTTGGCAGGCAATATTAATTAACTTAATAATGTAAATTAACTACAAGATATCAATATAAATAAAATCACCAATTTTATACGGGCAAGGAATAGGGATATCCTGTATTGGAATTACAAAATAATGTAATGAATATCTAATTTATGATTCCTTAAAATTAAATAGAAAAAAAATGACATATCATCAGGTAACAACAAGTTACCCACTTAAGCTTGTATTTAATACTTTGTATTTCTCCAATGTGCATTAATTATATTAGCAAACTACACATTTGATCTCAACCATTGATTTTTCATCCAATGGTTAATATTACAATAACTATCCATGGGTAAAAGGAGAAGTAACCATTAAAACCACACCCATATGTATATATATATGTATATTATTAATTATGTATATTATTAACGAGTTCTAACAGTTATTATCGTGTTCATGAATATTAACTGACATGTCCCATTAACTTATCGTGTTTTATACAGTCAGCACCAATTAATAAAAAGCAAAACTATTAAAACTTCACCCATTAACTTTTAATTTCGTGTTGATTTATAGCGTATTATCATGCCAGGTGTTGTTTTGCCGATTCTAGACTCCTCATGCCATATTGGAGGGAGACTAATTTCGATTCAAAATTTTGGGGTTATCCCTGGTGACAATTGTTGTACTGGGAGTTGATCTCGGGCAATAATCTTTGCCAATAAATCAAAATTCTTGTGATTCACCTATAAAATTTAACGCAACTTGTTTATCACTGCGCAACATCTTGTAGTTACTAAATATTTCTTATTGCTTATGTACATCTTGAGGTTACTGATGAGCCCAAGGATAACATTGGAGCTGGATCATGGAGTGAAGGCTATACCGATCCCATCCAGGTTCCAAGTGGCCCAATCATTCGAGTTAGAGCCAAAAAGATTAAGGAGACACTTATGACCATGGTTTAAGAGATAATGAGCAAAGCTGAAGCATGGAGGAGCGTTGAAGGGGATTGGGCTAAAGAATGGAAGATATTGCTTAAAGGCCCAATTGAAGATGTTACATTGCAAGTCCAAGGCAAAGAGAGTTAAAACGTGAAGTTAATAATGGGTTGGGCTAGTCTTTATTTATTTTATGTTTATGTTATGTTTTAGTTTTGTTTTTGCCCAACTATGTGGAAAACCCATTAAATTTTGTTTTTGTTTATTTTCTTAGACATAATAGGTTTAATTACTCCTATTTAAAGGAGTTAACTCTTTTGTTTGAGCAGTCTTGGATATACGAATTTAGAGTGTTTTCACCTCTTGTGTTCTAAGAACAAATCGAATAGCTAGAATAAAATTCTTGTTGTTCATTGGCTTAGCAATCAATTAACTCATCGATTGATTGTTTGTCTTCGACTATATCAAGGTTCATTCTCGTTCTAGGGATTAGGTTGAGGTTCCACCTCCATCAACTTCACGTGATTCCAAGGTTCTTGCGTCTTCAACCGTTAAGGGTTGTGGATCCATCTTGTTTTAGATAGAAATACGATCTCAATGTACATCAATTGGTATCAAATGGAATCTTTCTATCCAGGTTTTATCTTCGTTTAATTTTCTGTTTTTCTTCAATTCGTGTTTACCTGCTACTGTTCATAGTTTCGTAGTTTAGGGTTATTATATTCGACTAGAAAAAAAAATCAAAGTTTTTATAATATCGAATCTGTTCTTGCTGGGTAATTTTTGAATATAATTAATTGCCAAATATGTTATTGCTAAGTTGTTGCGAATAGAACCTTAGCTGCGAATCTGTTCTTACTAAGTGCTTTTCGAATCTGCTCTTGATTGTTAATACTGTGATTGTTAGGGTTAGTAGAAACTTCGATAACTCCATATAAACCCTAGTTGCTGAGATTCAATTTTTGACGAGTTTCGATTAATGTTGAGTTTCGATTGCTGCATATACTAGTTGTTGAGTTTCAATTGTTAGAGTTAATTAATTCTAATTGCTGTGTTTAAACAGTACTGATTTCGATTGCAAATTCCTTCAATTGTTGTTTTCAAATTGCGCATATTTTTTTTCTACTGAAATTTCGAATTCTGGAATTTTCGACTACACCAAATTAAAGTAGAAGTCGAGACACCCAAAAAAAAGTACAAAAATTTTCAAAATTCAAAATTATTTATTTTTGGATTTGGGTTCTATAGGGTCCAAGGATTCTAAAAATTCTGTTTTCACGAGACTGAATTTTCGCTCATTTTTTCTCGATATTTTGCTTCGTATTGTGTCTATAATTCGTTGGGATTCCTGTTTCTTGAGTTCTTGGTGAAAACGTACTTGTCCTAACATACAATTGATCTGTTTGGGTTATGATTGGTCTGTTCGGGAACCAAGAAAAGAGTTCTTACTTTTCGATTCGTTTGAAGTTCCAAAAGGTGAAAAATTGAAAGGTATATCATTACTTTTAAGAGCTAAACACGAGCGGTAAAATCAGAGTGACATATTCTGAGCGAAACACGTAAGGGAGTGTAGTGAGGAATTTTTATTTCTTTATATTGTGCTAACCTCTGTTTTGCAGCAATATGTCGAGTTTCAATCCTAAGTTATTCCAAGAAGCCATGACAAGTACATTACAAAACATGATGAGAAAAGAGTTAGGTGGCTTTAAAAAGCAGGTGGATGAGATGAGTGAAGAGTTGAGACAAATGCGGGTGAAAGTAGATCGAGTTGAGAGCACTCAAAATGAACAATCTTGTAAATTACGTAATGCTCAAAGAAGTGGTAGACTGCAGCCTAGAGAAAGGAGGGCTGAGAACGATCCTGATAAATTTTACCGAGATAGCTTTGACGATGGCGATAGCAACGTTGATTATGTAATTTCTAACCGACGGAATGGTAGGCGGGTTGGTAGAGGATTTAATCGGGAGGATGACAACATGAATGGGATCAAAATGAAGATTCCATCCTTCCAAGGGAAGAATGACCCCGAGGCCTATCTTGAGTGGGTTAAGAAAGTAGAGTTGGTGTTTGTTTGCCATAATTACTCCGAGTCTAAGAAGGTGAAATTAGCGGCTATTGAATTTTTCGATTATGCACTTGTTTGGTGGGATCACTTGATGACGGAGTGAAGGCATAGTGATGAAGAGCCTGTCGAGACTTGGGATGAAATGAAGCGACTAATGAAGAAGCGATTTGTACCCGATCACTATTATCGGGAATTATACCTAAAATTACAAGGGCTTACATAGGGAAAACGTAGTGTTGATGAGTATTACAAGGAAATGGAAATGGCCATGATTTGGGCCAAGGTTGATGAGAATAGAAAAGCTACCATAGCGAGGTTCTTGAGTGGTTTAAACCAAAAAATTGTCAATGCGGTTGAATTACAGCCTTATGTCGAGGTTAAAGATATGGTGCACACGGCAATTAAAATAGAGATACAGCTCAAGAGGAGGGGTAGTTTCAAGCCAAGCCAAAGTTCTTATTATACTATATGGAAACAAAGTCCGTGAAAAAAAGATGACAAAGCAACCACTCCGAAATCGAAAGTTAATTCGAAACTAGAAACGCATAGTGGTAGTTAAGCTAAGGCAGCCCCTAGCGCCACTAATATTCCTACTACCCGAAATAGGGATATTATTTGTTGGAAGTGTCAAGGGAGATGCCACGTTTTCACTCAATGCCCGAATAAGCGAGCAATGATGCTTCTGGATAATGGGGAATATGAGACGGATAAAGAAGGCGTTGAAGCTATGCCACCTTTGAAGGATATTGAAGAAGAAGAGAGCGTTATCCAGGACGAGTTGTTAGTTGCAAGAATAGCCCTTAGCGTGCAAGCAAGAGAGGATGAGGAGCAGCGAGAGAATATCTTCCATACTAGGTGCTTAGTGCTAGGCAAGGTGTGTAGCTTGGTGATAGACGGAGGTAGTTGCACTAATGTGGCTAGCACGACAATGGTGGAGAAGCTAGCATTGCACACGACTACGCACCTAAGGCCTTACAAATTGTAGTGGTTGAATGATAGCGGTGAAGTGAGGGTAAACAAGCAGGTTTTGGTGTATGACGCCCCGAATCTCGTTTTGAGATTTTCACCTCCGGGATCCGGTTAATCACGGATACCGTGCGCGACAGCAGGTTTAAAATATAAAATTCAAAACTTTTAGAAACTTTTTCTTAAATAAATTGTGATTCATAGAAAGTCCCGTTTTATAAAATTTCGGCATGTGGAGTTTGTTTGAGTAATAAACGGGCCTATAACATTTAAAACCATTTTTCATACAACTGAAATCACATAAAACTACGTTTAAATCAACTCCACATATAAAAACCATCAACACATGTTTACAATACAAACCGTTCATCAAATCATAGTCCATTTACAATAAAAGAAAACCAAAATGACTATACAATATAGTCATTTCCCGAAAAATGACTAGATGCAAACTATGGACATTAGAGGCTTTTATACACGTACGTCATGCGCCACCCGAGATGCTAAGCCTGCAAGACTGTTAGAAAATGGGATGAGCCAAATTCGGGCTCAGTGGAAACTATATAGGTTTGTATATAAAATAAAAGTTGCATTTACAAACACGTGCACTTTTATGTAGGAAAATACTTCCTTTAGTTAAATAATTTGAAAACATGAAATGCAATGCAATCCAAACACGAGTGCATACAAACTCCACTAGAATTCTTATCCTAGTCGCTGGAAGCCATCTACCCGACTACCTGATCTCTCCTCTAACCGTTCCATAAGATAACCTCTAAGGAATTCCACAACTCGAGGAGGTCGCTAGTCTACAGTCACCTCATATTAAACTATAGCTTCATAAGGTCTGACATGCTATGGATTATCCACTCACAAGTGCAACCCCACGCTCTACTACACTATCTGATCCTTGTCTCGTAAGTCGTAACTGTTCGCCAAGTATTTAGTGTTCCCCTTTAATTATTGTGTATTATGGATTCCATACTTGGCCATCTAGAAGGCTCCATCGCTGACTTATCCTTCTAGCACGCCAAACCACGATATTCTCCTATCTAGCTATTACATTAGCTATAATTTCCACAATCATTATTAGTGCTTTAGGTTCATTATTATATGGCATCCAAGTCTCGTGAACCATACTTATTCTCACGCCCATATTCTATCTCTAAGGTTCAATAGGTATCATCTCTTTCCACTTTATATATTAATACATTATAAAAGGCTCGACAGTTCTCTATGTGTACCATGTTCTGTCTAATAGTGTCCGTCTAAGTCTTTACATCACTCCATCACAGCTGAGGTAAAATACATAAATCAATACGAGACATGATATGATACAATAATAATAATAATAATAGCGTAATCAACAATCTCATAACAACTCTCGTATCACGTCTCCAGCATAATGCCTCAGTTTCACCCTGCGGTCAGTCCAGGCCCAGAACAACGGATCCCGAAGGGTCTAAGGCTCTTATCCATGTCTCCTCCGAGTGGGGAGTGGCTTAGGGACTTGGTTCTTCAAGTAGGTCATTCGGAGATAACCTATGCAGGACATTTTTTTAGGGATGACACTCCGAATAATTAATAAGGAGAACGTTTCATACAAGCCACATCGACACTCTGGAAAGAACTACACCAGGCGATACCCTAGCAGGATAATAACCATTAGTAGCCCAACTACTTCCCGGGAAACTCACCATTGGGAAAGTAGTGGGACACGGGACCTGCTCCGCTGCCAGGGAAACCCATCTAACCAAGAACACATAGTCATGTGGGAAGGCAAGATATATAGAGTGGGCTTTCCTTTGTGGGCAATCACAACCATAGACAGAGTAACCGGCTTCAATTTTTTTGTGCATGGTTTAGGGATTTTCACCCATGGGCGGCAATAGGCGGCATGTCTTTGAGCTACACGGGAGCTACCCGGTGCTCGGTCCATCATATCCAGCCCTTATATGTGATCGCAACAACATGAATATATTGATTCCTCATTCAATAATATGTATAATCATCAAATCATCCATCACACGTATGGCTAACAACGTATGTATACAATCACACAATCGTCAACATTATAATCATCATTAACACAAGCGTCGTCATCACGCTTAAAATCCGTATGCTCATCTTCTAGTCATTATTCACTTAATATAGCAATCCTCATAATTATGTATACAATATCGTACTATTTCCCATTACTCATAATAGTTAGTAATATCAATTATATACCATTATAATACTATAGTGTTATTACGTCTCATCACCCATTTCATCATATGTATATTATGTCCACTTATAAGGTTATTGGCCACTTACATTCGAAAGCGTGTTTTATGTTAATCAATAAAGTCTTATATGTGTTTTCTACACTCATACGTGGTCCTATCCAAGCCACCACTACTAATTAATAACCCCACAATAGTGTTCATAAGCCTTTAGGCACAAATGTTAACACACATTGTCCACCTAGGTAGATTTTGGTATACAACATAAAGGCAAGGTCTAATACTTGAACTTAACGGCATAAGTACACTTATCTACCATTTATATCACATAACTAACCTCAATCCAAGCACCAATCCCGAAATCCCCTTAAGCCTTGTTCATACCTTTAGCTACAATATGGGTATGATGTGTATGTGGGAGAACAAGGCTCATAGCATGGTAATAAGTGATGATACATGCTATCGAAGTGATAATCTATCTATATGCATCACTAATTAAACCTTAAATCACCCAACCCACATGAGCATCACAAATCTAAGGTATTTATAAAAAATCCCCATTTCAGTATAAAATCTCTAATGCAACAACAATAGTTTGAAAGATAGGTTTTAATAATAGTGTTCTCACTTCTATTGACGATAATACACAAGATTGGAAAGCTTGGAGACATGTAGACACCTCAATCACGAAACCCTAGCTTCTCCCTTAGAGCTCCAATGGTGGGATAGATGAAGAAGATGATGAATAGTGTAGATTTGGCCCCAAATCTTGTGTAGGAATAAAGAAGCTTCAAGAACCCTTAAGAATCTCCCACTCTCTCTCTAGAACTCTCTAGAGTGTGGCGTATGTGTATGGCTAAAAAATGAGGAGTGGTGGGTGTAAAATGGGTAAAAAATGGGGTTTAAAACACTTAAAAACTCACCAGGGCCGAACCATGATCGATCATGGACCCTTCCGGAACTCCTTTGGTGGACCATGATCGATCATGGCCTTCCATAATTAATCATGGAAGTCACTGCAGCAACAAATAACTTTCTGAGCCCAAAATGGACCTCGAAATAGCTGAATCTCAACTCGGCCCAAACACAAAAGTTGTAGAGGGGAAAGAAATGAAGACGTGGTTGAAAACGGGAAGTCATTTGGATATTAGATGAAGAAGTTATGCCTCTCAAAGTTGGCCAGAAATTGACGAATCTCGAAAAGTCAAAACACACGATTTACTCCTCGGTTTCAATCTGAACCACTCGAATAATGAAACGATTGCAACATCAAACTTAATATATCTAACATGACATGCTATAAGTATTGGGTCAAGTACAAAGGGCTCATAACCCAATGCTTGCGGTCTAACGGAGATTAAGCCATAATCGGGCTTAAGAGAAGATTAACGTGAAAACAGAAACACGGGGTATTACATGGTGTCCTTTAGCATTGGTAAGTACGAGGACCAAGTGATTTGTGATGTGGTTCCCATGAAAATCGGCCATATGTTGTTGGGGAGACCATAGCAATATGATAGAAGAGTTAAACACGACGGCTTCACCAATAAATATTGGTTTGAGATGAACAAGAGAATAATCATTCTTGCACCTTTACCGCCACAACAAGCCTATGCCGATCAGTTGAAGTTGCAAAATGAGGAGGAGCAACGGAGAGTTAAAAAGAAAAAGAGAGTGAGTGGTGAGGAAAAGAAAGAGAGTGAGGGAAAAAGAAAAGAAATTGAGAAAAAAGAAAGTTGAGTGGAAAAACCAGTAACTATTGAGAGCAAGTTTGAGAGGAGGCAAAAGAATTTCTATACGAGAGCTAGTGAAGTGAAAAGAACAATGCTTTGTAATCAACTTATTGTACTTATGTACAAAGAAGCACTTTTGAACACTAACAAATTAAATTATTCTTTACCTAGTTTTATTATTATCTCTTTGTTGCAGAATTTTAGTGACGTCTTTCCAGAGGATACGCCAAGCGGTTTACCACCCATCCGAGGAATAGAGCACCAAATTGATTTCGTACTCGAAGCATCCATTCCAAACAGGCCAGCCTATAAGAGTAACCTGGAGGAGACGAAAGAACTTTAAAGGCAAGTGACGGAGTTGCTGGAGAAAGGGTATGTGAAGGAGAGTATGAGCCCATGTGCGGTGCCAGTGTTGCTAGTGCCGAAGAAAGATGGAACGTGGAAAATGTGCGTGGACTACTGAGCCATACATAATATCACGGTAAAGTATTGTCACCCCATTCCATGCTTAGATGATATGCTTGATGAGTTACATGGGTCTAGTATATTCTCTAAAATTGATTTGAAAAGTGGGTATTATCAAATTAGGATGAAAAAATGAGATGAATGGAAAACAACATTTAAAACTAAATATGGGTTATATGAGTGGTTAGTTATGCCTTTTGGTCTGACTAATGCTCCTAGTTCCTTTATGCGCTTAATGAACCATGTTTTGAGATAATTCATTAGCAAATTTGTTGTGGTCTATTTTGATGATATCCCAATTTATAGCAAAAGTTTAGATGATCATTTTATGCATTTAAAATACGTTTTAGATGTCTTGCGTAGGGAGAAGTTATATGCCACCTGAAAAAGTGCACCTTTTGCATGGATAAGCTTGTGTTTCTTGGTTTTGTTGTGAGTGCATAAGGTATTCAGGTTGATGAAGAAAATGTGAAGGCTATTCAAGAATGGCAAAGTCCTACAAGTGTTGGACAAGTGCGAAGTTTCCATGGACTTGCTAGTTTTTATCGGTGATTCGTGAAGGATTTTAGCACAATTGCGGCGCCATTAACTGAGGTGATCTAGAAGAACATTAGGTTCAAGTGGGGAGAGGAACAAGAGAAAGCATTCCAATTACTGAAAAGCAAGCTAAGTAACGCCCCCTTGTTATCTTTACCTAACTTTTCAAAGACTTTTGAAATTGAATGCGATGCTTTAGAAAATGGAATTGGTGTTGTTCTTATGCAGGAAGGGAAGCTAATATCATACTTTAGTAAGAAGCTAGGTGGGGCGATCTTAAATTACCCTATCTACGATAAGGAGCTCTATGCATTGGTGAGAGCATTGGATACATGGCAGCGCTATCTGTGGCCAAAGGAATTCGTGATTCACACGGATCATGAATCATTGAAGCACTTAAAGGGATAACAAAGGTTAAACAAACGTCATGCCAAATGGGTGGAGTTCATAGAGACTTTCCCATATGTGATCAAAGTACAAGCAGGGTAAGGAGAATGTTGTGGCAGATGCTTTGTCGCGCAGGTATGCTTTAATTGCTACTTTAGATGTTAAATTGCTTGGATTTGAATACATTAAGGATTTGTATTGTGATGATACTGATTTTAGAGATATATTCAATGCATGTGAAAAGTTGGCGTTTGATAAGTACTTTAGGCATGATGGATTTCTAACGCGTGAAAATAAACTTTGTATGCCTAGATGTTCTTTGCGTGAGTTGCTTGTGAAAGAGGCTCATGGTGGGAGTCTAATGGGACACTTTGGTATAGCTAAGACTTTAGGAGTATTACAAGAACACTTTTTTTGGCCCCACATGAAAAGAGATGTTGAAAGAATTTGTGAGAGATGTGTTACTTGTAAGAAAGCAAAGTCTAAGTTAAACTCCCATTATATACTCCATTCTCCATTCCTAGTGACCCTTGGGTTGATATTTCCATGGATTTGTGTTGGGTTTGCCTAGGACTAAAAATGGGAATGATTCTGTTTTTGTGGTGGTTGATAGATTTTCTAAACTGGCTCATTTCATTGCTTGTCATAAAACTAATGATGCACCACGAATTGCGAATTTGTTCTTTAAAGAAATTGTGCGTTTACATGGCATGCCTAGAACCATTGTTTCTGATAGGGATGCCAAGTTTTTGAGCTACTTTTGGAAGACTTTGTGGGAAAAGTTAGGTACTAAATTGTTGTTTTCTACTACGTATCATCCTCAAACTAATGGTCAAACGGAAGTAGTAAATAGAACTCTATACACTTTATTGCGTGCCTTTTTAACCATTAAAATATAGAGAACCAATTTTTCTACTTTTGTTGGAGCCAAATTTAGTTATGTAGCTATTCAAAAAAATTGACAAATTTTCAATGTTGAAGATGCTCTAATTATAAAATCTAAATATAACGTTAAAATGTTAAAACGCATTCTACAGGCCATCGATTGGGATGTCCTGGTTCAAAACCAGGACGATTACCCGCTATATAAAGCATATGCTTCGGCCGCTATACTGGAGTTCTACCAGTATATTGGAAAGGGTTAACTTTTGACGAGTTGGGATACAGTGAAATATATTATGAACTGAAGACAAAACACGAAACCCTAGGTGGCCACACAATGGTTGTAGTAGGTTACTTCGGTGCCCAACTGATAGTTCGGAATTCTTGGGGTAAAGATTGGGGGTTCTACACTATGGATATATGAATATAAATGCCCCAAAAATTGAACTAATGACCTTAATAAACCCGCCAAAGCATCGTGTGATCAAACCCCCTATAGGGAATGATGCGATTTTATTTGACAATCACCTCAGAAAGTTATTGGAGAAAAGACAATAATTTTCCTTTTAATTGGTCATTTTGAAGTTTAATAAATTTCATATTAGAATTTCAAGTGTAAGACATTTTGTTTCTTAATTTCTTTCTTTTCTTTATCTCATAGAAGCACTATGAAATTAAAAATTTACCAAGCTACCTTTAGAGTTAATGACATGCAGTACCAATTGTTGCAATATGCGTGGTGTTCCATGTACTATTTTCAACAACGGTCCAGTTAAAGAAAAAAATGAGAACTTATTAATATGAACAACGTTTTCGGAAGATAATTGTAATATAATGTGAACAATAACTAAAGATCATGATCAAAATTGCACATTAGGAGGAGGAGGACAATATAAGTAGAATGAAAAGAAAAGAACGTATTAATAGATTACGTAGAAGAAATAAATTCTCAACTATAATTAAACTGTCATAACAAATTTGAACTCAAATTTGTCTCCATAATAACCTTCTTAAATGAAAAGTAAGATTGCAGAACTTTTTGTACATGTTTAGCTGATCGACGAAGTGGAAAACTATCTTTACCTTTGCCAAATTTGTGCGAAAGTTGTTGGCTTTTATAAAAATCAAATAAAACCGAACTGTACCGAACCGAAATCGAATAATTTGGGGAAGGTTTGGGTTACATAGGTATATAAATGTGAATTTATTTTGTACTAGTAAATTTTTTTTCTCAAACAATATATAAATGTATGATTTGATCATAGGTAAGTCTGACAAAACCGTTTAACTTAAAATATATGGGTTGGGTTAAAAGTGAAACATGCTGATAGATCAATTTAAATCCATTATTTTTAAAATTTAATATTAGGTTAAAAAATTAATAAACATATTTATTTTCAACTAATTAACCATATTTTAATTAGAAAATAATTATATAGGACATAAATGGGATTGTCCTTGCTATAAAGGAAATTCTTTTTTTGCTATTAGTTTACAGGACAAACTTTGGTTTAAAGGACCAACTTTTTAATCAAGGACAAAATAATAATTATTTTATTATTTTAACTAATTAAGTTAAATTCCAATACTACCATTATAAAAAATAAATATAATTAAATTCAAAATAAATTTAATAAAAATAAATTCAAACCAATTCAAACACATATCTCAACAAAATAACAAACACCTTAGTTTCTCTCTCTACACACAGAAAGAACCTAGATTTTCTCATCTTTTTCTTCAATGGTTGCGGGTTGGCACACCATCACCACCCCACCCCACCGAACACCAAGCTGCTCATCCACCTACCTCTCCACCACCACCAACACAAATTTCCCTCTTCAATTTGTACATGTTTATATATACTTGTATGTGGACGAGTAGTTTGAGTTTGAATTGCCGACGAAAAGGTGATTGAGCACTTTATTAAATCAATGAACGAAATATACTAACCTTGAGTGGAAATTCTAAGTGGGAAATTCATCATCTTGAATTATATGGGGAGGTGGGCACAGTTGCCACTTAACATCGTTAACTTTGTAACTCATGTTTTCGCACTTCTCACTCTACGAACCATGAAATATAGAAGGCCATTGTGATGCATTTATCCTCAATTTTTTCTATTAAGACTTTTGTTTGGAAATTCATCATCTTGAATTATGTGGGGTAGTGGGCGTAGTTGCCACTTAATATCGTTGACTTTGGAACTCATGTTTTCTAATTTCAAATATGTCCTTGTTTTTTGGAAGTCCTTTATTCTGTAGGTCTAAGGAGTACACATGATACTGAAATTAGTTTTCAAATCATTTTTGGCATTCTTAATTAGGATTCTTTAGGTACCCAAGATTCCTGGAGGGAGCTTTTTGATGTCGTAATTCCTAAATCCAACAAGACATAATTTTATATGTCTCCATCCATTTCGGTTATTTTTCTTCAACCCCAAGCTCACTATCTGATTCTCACATTTTTGCATATAAGATTGAACTGGTGTCTCTTTATATATATACATATATATTTGTTTTTCTTACCAAGTTTGGAGTAAAGAGAAGAGCTTAATATTTACATAAAAAACTGAGTCATCCCCACATGATTCTCTTTATAAAACTCTGAAGACTGAAACACATTTGATTATTTGACTATTTGAGATTTAAATCACGTGTAAAGTTGAATTTCACTACTCATGTTTGTTGTTATACAACTAACTTACTTTTCTTCTCCCTTATTGATAACCATGCTATTTAGTATAATCATAAGAATCACCATTTGACTTTTGCACTTTTTAAGATTACACCTATTTCAATGTTAAAGGTCAAGAACAAAACTTGTGTAGCTACCATGTGATGTAATACTTTGATTAAGAATGGTGATTCTTAATTTGGGACGTTCCTAAAAGGAAAGGAAGCCTTTTAATATGTGATAGCTAGAGTGTTTCATTCATTTAACAAACTGACGAAGAATTTTACAATTTTGTAGAACCATCTCCATCGAAAAGCCATCTTATCACTAATTAATCAGGAATTTAAATTTTAAACCATTCCATTCTCAACTTTAAAGAGTACTAGACCTGAGAAATTTTAGAACTTGGTTTCCTTTCCTAATTTTCATGCATACATCTGAAAATAATATATCAGAAGGGGAGTTTTTTTTTTCTGCCGAGGGGTTAGGGGGTGGGTGTACTAGTTGAAAATGTTATTTCAATGATACTATTCCTTTTTTTTTTTATTGTAGTAAATAAAGAAACTTCGATCTTCTTTTTAAAATAAAAACAAAAAGTTTCCTGCACCTCGACATCTGATTCCAGTATAATGAAGAAGGAAGTATATTGAATGGATGTTTGTAGTTGGAAGATTTGCTTTCTCATAAGTACTTCTATTCACTTCGTTATTACATTTTTTTCTCCTACATTTCTCGAATTTACTTAAAATTTTCACAAACAAACCACTGTATACTATCTCACATAATTGAATGCTCTTAATGCTTTTTTTTTACCTCAATTAAGCATTAGTGGTGATGATGGACGTCAAAAAGGTGAAAGGAAACAAATTGATATGACCTACGGTGATATCGCACGAAACCCACAAACACAACAAATTGGTTGTGTGAACCTCGACACAGATACACTCGAAAACCGTAGCAAATTAAGAACCTGGACCGTTTTTACAATCAGATTAAGGTGGAAAACGAAGACGCCACAATCGGGTGCGGAATACCGATTGATAAGTCGGATGAATGCCACGGATAAACCGATAAGTTCAAGTAGTTCGTGAAGAACCAAAGAGGATTAAGTCACTCAATATTATTATGAATAAAATTTTGATCTAAAAATAATACAACGATCCCCCTTTAAATAGGGTGTAGAAAATACTAATCCAAATCTAATAAGGAAAATACTAATCCAAATAGAATAAGAAAATATACTAATCTAAACACAATAAGAAAACTACTAATCTAAATCCAAATTGACTAAGGAAAACATTCTTAATTAAATAATGAAAACATTCCTAATTGAATAAGGAAATAATTCTTATAATTAAAACTATTTAAAGTAAAGTTTCTAATTTATTCTAATGGGCCTACAAAAGTTGATTTGAGCCCATGTAGCTTTGTTCGCATCACAAATACAGAATGGAAGAGGATCGACGATAATTGGAATTCTAAATTTAAGAATAATTTCTATTTTTAAAAAAGGCTACACTGAGGTAAAAAAATTCCTTCAAACTTTAGTCCTAATTTTTATTTTTTAACCATTAAAATATAGAGAACCAATTTTTCTATTTTTGTTAGAACCAAATTTAGTTATGTGGCTACAGTAAAAAATTGTCAATTTTTTACTGTTAAAGATGCTATAATTCTAAAATATAAATATAACGTTAAAATGTTAAAACGCATTTTACAGGCCATCGATTGGCATGCATCGTGGGATGTCCTGGTTCAAAACCAGGATGATTGCCCTCTTTGTAAAGCATATGCTTCAGCCACTATACTGGAGTTCTATCATTATATTGAAAAGGGCTATGTTGGCTATGATGCATGCTCTCATATAAAAGAACTTATTGCACGAAAGGGGAGTTGGCCTCCGTCGAAAACATCGTATAGTGAACTTTATGAATGGCAGCTATTGGAAGACACATGAATACTAACAATAGATGCAGAATATAATAGCAGCTTCTTTAAGATCTGCCTAAGTAGCCATCCTACAATAATAAAAGTCAAAATAGGTATTCTGTGTTAACACGTCTATGTATATATACATAACATTTCATTTGAGGGACCAAAATGCCGCGGCCTCCCTTTGTAACCATTCGCTTGCACTTATTTTTATGTTTTGTTTTTAAGTTATGAGACTGCCGTGTTTTGGTCCAATCTGCACAGATTGGACTGTATACGAAACGCTTTAAATCGTCTAACAAATTTCATATATCAAGTAGGGTCAACTTTTGACGAATTGGGATACAATGAAATATATTATGGAGTAAATACTAAAAACGAAACCCTAGGCAGCCACACAATGGTTGTAGTACGTTACTTCACTGACCAACTGATAGTTCGGAATTCTTGGAGTAACGATTGAGTGCTTTACGGCTATGGATATATGAATATATATGCCCCAAAAATTGAACTAATGACCTTAATAAACCCGCCAAAGCATTGTGTGATCAAACCCCCTATAGGAAATGATGCAATTTTATTTGACGATCACTTCAGAAAGCTAATGGAGAAAAGACAATAATTTTCCTTTTAATTGGTCATTTTGAAGTTTTATAAATTTCATATTAGAATTTCAAGTGTAAGACATTTTGTTTCTTAATTTCTTTCTTTCCTTTATCTCATGGAAGCACTATGAAATTAAAATTTTACTAAGCTACCTTTAGAGTTAATGATAAGGCAGCACCAATTGTAGCAATATGCGTGGTGTTCCACGTATTATTTTTAACAATGGTCTAGTTAATGAAAAAAGAAGAACTTATTAATATGAACAACGTTGTTAGAAGATAATTGTAATACAATATGAACAACAACCAAAGATCATGATCAAAATTGCATATTAGGAGGAGGAGGACAATATAAGTAGAATGAAAAGACAAGAACGTATTAATAGATTACGTAGAAAAAACAAATTCTCAACTATAATTAAACTGTCATAACAAATTTGAACTAAAATTTGTCCCCATAATAACCTTCTTAAATGAAAAGTAGGATCGCAGAACTTTTTGTACATATTTAGATGATCGATGAAGTGGAAAACTATCTTTGCCTTCGCCAAATTTGTGCGGAAGTCGTTGGCTTTTATAAAAATCAAATGAGACCGAACTGGACCGGACCGAAATCGAATAATTTGGGGAGGGTTTGGGTTACATAGGTATAAAAATCGAAACCGAACTATAAAATTTGGAGAGGGTCTAGGTTACCTTAATCTACCCCGACTGAAATCGAAAACACTCCTAAATCCTGTAGCTCAAAACCATTTCAGTAATGTAACAAAAAAAAACCCATTTGGTTACCTAAAACCCGACTCCAACTCCCTTCTTCAATTTCCCCAAATTCTCTTATTCCATAAACCCCACCATTACCCATAATTCATTGCCCTAAACCCATCATCCAATCAATTCTCTTTTTCATCCTCATGTCAGCTGCATCCAGAGGCCTCATTCACCGCCTCTGCCATCTCTCATTTGCCCCAAGTCCAACATTAACACATGCATCCCATATCACAAAATATACATGAGCACCTTAAAATAATTAGCAGATAACTAACTACTCATATCACAAAATATAGCTACAATTAGTCTAAAAGAAATTGGCTTAAGAAATGATAATAAAACACGAACACCCATATATACATTTGTCAAAAGAGTTCAAAAAAAGTAAATAACAAAAGAATATGTTATTCAAAATAGTAAATAACAAAAATAGTTGAAAATCTTTTAATTGGTGTTTAGTCCTGCAAATTAAGAGATAACATATATGTATATATATTTTGATCAGAGGGAGAGAGAGATAGCAAGTAAGAGATTGTATTTACAGAAAATATTATGAGAGGAAGAAGTGAAAATCTTTGAGTTTCAAAATTTTTAATTGTATTTTTTTATCATTATATTAAGATTAAAAGGATAAAGTAGAAAAATAAGATGTGATCGGATGATTTGATATCCTAAAAACACATTTAATGTTTCATATTTCTTTTGGTGGTTTGTAAATAGATTTAGACTGTTGGATGAGAATGAAAAAAATGTGTCTTGTAATACTATTCTTTTTTTTTTTATTATTATTATTGTAGTAAATAAAGAAACTTCGATCTTCTTTTTAAAATAAAAACAAAAAGTTTCTTGCACCTCGACATCTAATTCCAGTATAATGAAGAAGGAAGTATATTGAACGGATGTTTGTAGTTGGAAGATTTGCTTTCTCATAGGTCCTTTTATTCACTTCGTTATTACGTTTTTTTCTCCTGCTTTCCTCGAATTTACTTAAAATTTTCACAAACAAACCACTGTATATTTTCTCACATAATTTAATGCTCTTAATGCTTTTTTTACCTTAATTAAGCATCAAAAAGGTGAAAGGAAACAAATACAAAATGGAAAAGGTTCAACAATAATTTGAATTCTAAATTTAAGAATAATTTCTATTTTCAGAAAAGGGTGCACTGAGGTAAACAAAATTCCTTTAAACTTTAGTCCTAATTTTTATTTTTTAACCATTAAAATATAGAGAACCATATTTTCTATTTTTGTTGGAGACAAATTTAGTTATGTGGCTACTCAAAAAAAATGACAATTTTTTACCGTTGAAGATGCTATAATTCTAAAATCTAAATATAACGTTAAAATGTTAAAACGCATTCTACAGGCCATCGATTGGCGTGCACCGTGGGATGTCCTGGTTCAAAACCAGGATGATTACCCTATCTGTAAAACATATGCTTCGGCCACTATACTGGAGTTCTACCAGTATATTGAAAAGGGCTATGTTGGCGATGATGCATGCTTTCGTATAAAAGAACTTATTGCACGAAAAGGGAGTTGCCATCCGCCGAAAACATCGTACAGTGAACTTTATGAATGGCAGCTATTGGAAAACACATGAATACTAACAATAGATGTGAAATACAATAGCAACTTCCTCAAGATCTGCCTACGTAGCCACCCTGCAATAATAAAAGTCAAAATAGGTATTTTGTGTTAACACGTCTATGTATATATACACACAACATTTCATTTGAGGGACCAAAACTCCGCGGCCTCCCCTTGTAACCATCTGCCCTGCGCTTATTTTTTTGTTTTGTTTTTAAGTGAGGAGACTGCCGTGTTTTGGTCCAATCTGCACAGATTCGACTTTATACGAAATCCTTTAAATCATCTAACAAATTTCATATATCAAGTAGGGTCAACTTTTGACGAATTGGGATACAATGAAATATACTATGAAGCAAATACTAAAGACGAAACCCTAGACAGCCACACAATGGTTGTAGTACGTTACTTCGCTGACTAACTGATAGTTCGGAATTCTTGGGGTAACGATTGAGGGCTTTACGGCTACGGATATATGAATATACATGCCCCAAAAATTGAACTAATGACCTTAATAAACCCGCCAAAGCATCGTGTGATCAAACCCGCTATAGGGAATGATGCAATTTTATTTGACGATCACCTCAGAAAGCTATTGGAGAAAAGACAATAATTTTCTTTTAATTGGTCATTTTGAAGTTTAATAAATTTCATATTAGAATTTCACGTGTAAGACATTTTGTTTCTTAATTTTTTTCTTTCCTTTATTTCATGGAAGCACTATGAAATTAAAAATTTACCAAGCTACCTTTAGAGTTAATGACATGGCAGTACCAATTGTTACAATATGCGTGGTGTTCCACGTATTATTTTCAACAATGGTCCAGTTAATGAAAAAAGGAGAACTTATTAATGTGAACAACGTTGTTAGAAGATAATTGTAATACAATATGAACAACAACCAAAGATCATGATCAAAATTGCATATTAGGAGGAGGAGGACAATATAAGTAGAATGAAAAGACAAGAACGTATTAATAGATTACGTAGAAGAAACAAATTCTCAACTATAATTAAACTGTCATAACAAATTTGAACTAACATTTGTCCCCATAATAATCTTCTTAAATGAAAGGTAGGATCGCAGAACTTTCTGTACATGTTTAGCTGATCGACGAAGTGGAAAACTATCTTTGCCTTCGCCAAATTTGTGCGAAAGTCGTTGGCTTTTATAAAAATCAAATGAGACCAAACTGGACCGGAATAAAATCGAATAATTTAGGGAGGGTTTAGGTTACATAGGTATAAAAACCGAAACCGAACTATAAAATTTGGGGAGGGTCTAAGTTACCTTAATCTCTACCCCGACTGAAATCGAAAACACCCATAAATCCAGTAGCTCAAAACCATTTCAATAAGGTAACAAAAAAAAACCATTTGGTTACCTAAAACCCGACTCCAATGCCCTTCTTCAATTTCCCCAAATTCTTCTATTCCACAAACCCCACCATTTCCCATAATTCATCGCCCTAAACCCATCATCCAATCAAATTCTCTTTCATCCTCATGTTAGCAGCATCCAGAAGCCTCATTCACCGCCTCTGCCACCTCTCATTTGCCCCAAGTCTATCATTAACACACGCATCTCATATCACAAAATATACATGAGCACCCAAAAATAATTACCGCACAACTAAATACTCATATCACAAAATATAGCAATAATTGATCTCCAAGAAATTGGCTTAAGAAATGATAATAAAACATAAACACCCATATATACATTCGTCAAAAGAGTTTAAAAAGTAAATAACAAAAGAATACATTATTCAAAATAGTAAATAACAAAAATAGTAGAAAATCTTTTAATTGGTGTTTAGTTGTGCAAGTTAAGAGATAACATATATGTATTTATATTTCGGTCAGAGGGGGAGAGAGATAGTAACTAAGAGATTGTATTTATAAAAAAATTATGAGAAGAAGAAGTGAAAATCTTTGAGTTTCAAAATTTTTAATTATATTTTTTTATCATTATATTAAGGTTAAAAGGATAAAGTAGAAAAATATGATGTGATCGGATGATTTGATATCCTAAAAACACATTTAATGGTTCATATTTCTTTTGGTGGTTTGTAAATAGATTTAGACCGTTGGATGAGAATGAACAAAATGTGTCTTATAATATATATATACACGCTAGGTATTACATGTGCCATGCGGTACGGTAAAACGGGATAATATTAATTTTTGAAATAAATATATCATAAAATTTTTCACATACTTTATTTATAGCGAAAAGAACATGACCTATAACCAGTATACTACTACTAACTTAAATTTAAGTTGAACTAAATAATAATCATTTATACAAAGTTGATTGCATGTGAATTTATTTTGTACCAGTAATTTTTTTTCTCAAACAATATATAAATGTATGATTTGATCATGGGTAAGTCTGACAAAACCATTTAACTTAAAAGATATGGATTGAGTTAAAAGTGAAACATGCTGATAGATCAATTTAAATCCTTTATTTTTTAAATTTAATATTAGGTAAAAAAATTAATAGACATATTTATTTTCAACTAATTAACCATATTTTAATTAGAAAATAATTATATAGGATTGTCCTTGCTATAAAGGACATTCTTTTTTTGCTATTAGTTTACAGGACAAACTTTGGTTTAAAGGACCAACTTTTTAATCAAGGACAAAATATTAATTATTTTATTATTTTAACTAATTAAGTTAAATTCCAATACCACCCTTCTAAAAAATAAATATAATTAAATTCAAAATTAATTTAATAAAAATAAATTCAAACCATTTCAAACACATATCTCAACAAAATAACAAAAATCTTAGTTTCTCTCTCTACGCACAGAAAGAACCTAGATTTCCTCCTCTTTTTCTTCAATGGTTGCGGGTTGCCACACCATCACCACCCTACCCCACCGAAAACCAAGCTGCTCATCCACCCACCTCTCCACCACCACCAACACAAATCTCCCTCTCCGATCTGTACATGTTTATATATATAAAAATATGTGGACGAGTAGTTTGAGTTTTAATCTTAGATGGAAGGGCGATTGAGCACTTTATTAAATCAATGAATGAAGTATACTGACCTTGTTTCTCTCTCTTTCTCTCATATTCATTCTTCTATTCCTTTATCAACGAAATCTCTCAGAGCATTCCTCCTTCTCAAGAGCACTCTAACGAAATCTATTGGCAATCTCTTTTCGGGAAAAAAATGGAAAAGGATTTCTCAGTTTTCGAAAGGTTTCAGAAGGATGACGAGGTAACTAGTAGAGAATGGAAAAATGAGATTTTCTCTTCCTCTTTATTCTACTGACCAAGGGAATTGATTTATTTTTGGATTACTCCTCCCTTTCCATCTTTTTTCCTTTCATTTTCTTTATTTCTTTTCTTGTGTGTGTTTTTTGTTGAATTCTCTTTATCTATTTACAATTTTGATAACTATTTTGAAGAAAATTGCACCGCAAAAAGGGTAAATATACATCTCACGACACATCATGTGTCGGGACAAGGCAGCATATTGTGGGAGGGGAGTATGTTTCATACGGGAAGAATTCAAAAAGGTTGTCCTTGGCCCAACACATCATGTGTCGGCCAAGGAGATGCTTCATACGACATATCATATATCGTGAGAGGAGAGTAAAATAGGTTCCCTCGATACATGATGTATCATTGAAGGCATAATATTCTGCCCCGATACATCATGTATTAGAAAAGGTATAAGTTTGTTGGCCTGGCTTTCTAACTTTCTTTTACCTTTTTTGCTTAACTTTTACCATTTTAGGTATTGCGGTGGGGCACAAAATAGAGTAATTATAGCTTATTAACTCCATGGGTGGAGATGGCCTTACCACTAAGTCAACCCAACTTCACAAAATGTAAGGCGGAAAAAATAATATATGTTAGAACATCTATAGAGATGAAGGATATATTTACCTTAAGGACTCTCGCAATGTTAACAAAAATATTCCCTGGTATAGTTATTTGTCAAAATTAAATTTTACTAAATTTCTCGTTGTACGATATTATTGAAATGCATGATGTCTCATACAAATTATTGAAATGGATGGAAGACACGAACCCAGCTCCTCTACGGTCCACTAAGTAATTGCACAAGTGAAGTCTGTTAGATATGAGCCATCCATTTTCCATCTACGGTTAAGATTTATACAAGTAAGTAATTACTTTAAAAAATGGGTAACTACGTCGTTTCAATATAGCGGACACTTTAACACCGTCCTTCATTCCTCCTTTCTCTCTCTAGGTTTAGTTATGTTTGTTCCTTCTCTGAAAAAATCCTTGATCTTCTTCATCTTTAATTCTCGCTATAGATTTAATTCTATTATTATCTTTTTCGAATAATTCCTTTGTTCATACAAATACAAGAAAATTACTAACTCCAAAACAAAATTAAAAAAAATTCAATGCCCAGCCTGATTATCTCGTTCGGCTGACCAGGAAGATTCCCGAATACAATTTCTATTTGCAATCTGCAAATTTCACCACACCAACTTCTTCATCTTCTTGGTGCTTTTTACATATCCAAGTTTATCAAATAATCAAACTATAAAATAATCTGCTGTTAAGGATTGATTTTATGAGTAAACAAATTCATGTCTTCTTTTCCTTGTATGTATCATGCCTCAAATATGAGATATTTCTTCTCTTTATTCAATTGTAACTTTAACTTTTAGTATTTGTATCCTCTCTTCTCTATATATACACATATATTGTGTGTAAAGAATTTTATTGTGTTAATTTATAACTTTTAAGAAAGATTCATCGTTTATGCACTTTTAAATTAAGAAGAGTAAATGAGAACAGAAGCCTTTAAACTAATACCTGTGTTTTTATTTAGCTATTAAATTTCATTTTGTATCATTTAAACCCTTCTACTTTAAAAAGTGTTACACTCAAAGGCCTACTGCCCAAAAGGACCGTTAAAACTAACAGAAATGGTTCACTTATGGGAAAAAAATAGGTGCAAAGAAAGAAAAAAAAATGGTTCAATTTTTTTAAACAGCGATTATTAAAAAATTTAACATTGGGTAATTGATACAATAAATCCTAAAGTTTTGGTCAAATTCTATTCGTATTCTTGAAATTTAAGAAATGACAAACGGAACCCTAAAGTACAATGAGTGATATGTTCTAAACTTTTCGCCTAATCTCGTCAATATTTCTTGACAGAATGCTGATGTGGCTGATATGTGGATTCAACTTAGCCAAAAAATATAACATAAAAAGAGAAAATTAGAATTAAAAAAAGAAGAAGAAGATCAACAATAACACCCTTTATAACCCCCAGCCACAATCACAACATAAATTAAGATGCTGCAGGGGGGGTTCTTTTTCTTCTTCTTCCGTCACAGCCACAAATTTCTTCTTCTTCTTCTTCCTACCCCTACCACGATAGCCACAAATCGAGATGTTTCGGGGGGGTTACTGTTCTTCTTCATTACATTAAACAATTTTTGACCCAAAATTTTAAACTCTTACCATTGGGGAGAGGGTGTGGCTATGGAGGTGGGGGAAAAGGTGTGGTCGTGGCGGGCAGTGGGGGTGGGGGGAGGGTGTGGCTATGCATTTTCTTCTTCCTTCTCTCTTCCTCTTTTTTATGTTTTTGTTAAGTTGGACCCACATCGATCAGCAATCCGTTAAGAAACATTGACGGGGTTAGGCAAAAGGTTTTGATTATATTACTTAATGTACTTTAGGGTTCTGTTTGTCACTTCTTAAACTTTAAGGATACGGATAGAATTTGACCCAAACTTTAGTGTTCATTGTATCAATTACCCATTAACATTTAATAGATCAAAATGGTTTGTTTTCTCTTTTAATCTTCTCCAACATTTCTCTCTTTCTCATCAACAAATTTAAACCCAAAAATCTAAGAAAATTTCATCATAATGCTTTATAAAATATACACATAAATTAATCATTCATTATGCTTGTAACTCATAAATTCGGTTCGCCGAAAAATAACGGACACAAGTAAAACACTAACAAAAATATTAAAAAAGATAATTCATTTTTTTTTTAAAATATCACATAGGAAATCAAATTCAAATGCCAATACTCACTATATCTATCTTGATGTAATCCTTCAATGCATCGCTTTGGTAGTTTGACTGCTTATAGTTCTTCAAATTTAATCTCCAACGACTTAAACAACTTACAAGCAAACGTGTTTTTATCAAAGGAATAAAGCTAATACAATTTTAGACTTTACATTTTAAATAGTCACTAAATTTTCGAAAGGGTTATTTTACCCTTCGTCCAATATTCCTGTTAAACTAAACGAAAAAGCCCCACATGTGTTCTTTAAATGGCAATTTAGCCTATAATGGTGAGTCTGGGCCTAAATTAATAACCCTTAGTTATATCATCTTTCACCACTTCTTTGACATTTATTGCTGACATAAACTCTTATTCAGAAAATAGTGTTAAATCTTAAAAAAAGTTGTTTTTACGGTTTGGTTATCTATTTGATGTATTATAAAAGTTTGTAGTCATCGATTTTGTGATATGACGATAGTTATGAATTGGTATAATTGGGACGACTTTAAGAAACAATAGAAAGAGAGACATTTGAACATTAAATAAATAAAACATATGGGGTTTATAGTGGGATGAGATTACATATAGAGAGAGAAAAGGGGATGTGAGAGATTAGATAGCTGACATCTATGTTTGTATTTCTCTCTCTAAAACAGAGACAACCACTCTTTCTCTCTCCTCAGTTGTGCTTGGTGGTTTTTTTTGGATTGATTGGCATAGCCTCGGTGATGTACACGGTTCATGGTCATGTGAAAAGATAAAATTAAAAAAAATAAGTAATCTTTAAATCAGAAGAAGAGAGAGAAGATAGTAGAGATAAATAGAGTATAATAGGTTCAAAAATGAAAGCATTTCGGATTTAAAAGCAATCGTACACAGAAGAAAAGTAATTTAAACTTGCATTCCTCTCCTATAGACTTCTCAACATGCGCTTACTTACCTAAACTATCTCTCTAAATGCATATGCAGTTTTTTTGGAGCATCTCACTAAAATAACCTCATTTATAGTACAACTCCAACATTTCTATTTAGGTAGTGTTATTGACATCCAATAAATTTCGTAAAGACAACACCAAATTTAATCGCTCAATATTTACTAATGACACCCACATGCCAGTTTGTATATGATTGCTTGAGGGAAAACAAATATGACACAAGATGTTATATGAACTAGGTTTTGTTATTTTAATGAGAATCTTTGTGGGTAATGGTTATATTATATTATTTATTTAAATTTAAATATTGTGTATGTATGTCTTTTGTTCCATAAAGTAGATGATTTGGAATATAAGTTTATTGGTTCATAGTCTTAGATAAAATTTGACACCCATAGTGACAGCCCAAACCTTAAACACATTTCATTTATATATAATTAAGCATGATTAGTTTGCATCTTACATCATTGCATTTAGCGGATATTTAATACTAAGTGTAAATATGCTTGGATTGGAGAGTCGTATTCATGATTGATGTATGCATTCATACATTGAATATTTTGTACATGTTGTGGTACAAACTTGAATTACACATGAGAAAGTATGAGATGCTTACATGTGTAGAAAGTAGAATGGAGCTAAACATGAAAATAAAGTGCAAGAAATGCTTATTTGTAAAAATGGAAGCATGTGCTAGGTGTTTGTTTCTCCTTAAGTGTAATTTAAGCATGATAACGCCAAATTGAGGTGCTTGGCTCGGCAAAATAGATATTTTACACTATTTTCTTCTAATAATTCATATTAATTGCCAATAATAAAGAAATTAAGGGGAAAAAAAGAAGAAGAGGAAAATAGAGGAGAAAATTGAAGAAAAATCATAAAAAATCAATATTTGGTTAGTAATTATGTTCTTCATGTTTTCTTCTTATTTTACATGCTTTCGTGATGTGATTTACATGTTGAAAAGTTGGATTAGAAGTGAAGAACATGCATGTATAGATGTGTTCTTGGCGTATGTGTGTGTGTTCTTGGTGTATTTGAGGGTGATGGATAAGTCGATTTATATTGATTTCAATCGGTGGGAAAGATGTTATATATGCTAGACAAGAGATAAATGATGTTATTTGAAAGTTACAAGGATTATATGTCTGATTTCTATTAAAAAAGAGTTGAACACTTTAAAGTTGTTTTGTGTAGACAGCTTTGTGCACCTGTCTTAGAATTGGTATAACTTTTTGTAAAAAATTTTGAATTGTGAACTGTAAATTGGATTTGAATATAGACATACATAGATTTTCAGAAATGTATGGCACATCACTTTGTTCAAAGCCAATTGGTACAGTTTAATCATCAAAGTTGACCCATTTTCACTATTGCATAATCTGGACAACATGTTTTTGTCCATATCTATTAATCTAGCCATTGGATTAAGCTGACATTTTGTGATGTTGTTCATATACATGTTGTATAACTAATCAAAAAATTTGGGGATGATCGGACCGTGGGAAGTCCCTTGTTGGAGCTCTCTGTTGAGACTACACATAATTAGAATAACTAAAGTGCATTGTGAATGAAATGGTGCATGAGTATTATTCAATCATGCAATTATGGACATGATTTGTACATTTACAATTATGGACATGATTTGTACATTTACAATTATGTATATGAGCGTCGGATTGATAGGTGAATGAGCTACTATTTCTGAGCATAATGAAAATAGATTTTCCCGTTTGGTTAGTGTGGACTTTTGAGGTGAGTGTACTAACTCAGGATATTATAATTATATATGTATATGGAGTTATATATGTATATAAGTGCTAAATGCCTTGGGTCTCGGGCTTTGTGGGAGACTGATGTATATAATGCCTTGAGCCTTAGGCTTTATGGGAAGTTGGTGTATTAATGTCTTGAGTCTTGGGCTTTATAGGAGACCGTATATATGTATATATAATGCCCTGGGCCTTGGATTTTGTTGGAGACTGATGTTTATAATGCCTTAATCTCAGGCTTTATGGGAGACGGATATATATATGTTATTACTCGGGTGCGTGAATATTATATTCACTAAGCTTTGTCCTTACGGTGTTAAATTTCCTTTCAAGTTAGAAAGGAAATTATCCACTGCCAAGGTCTAGAACCATTTAGAAGATGTATAATAAGTTTTGGAGTTGTATAAATTTTGTATATCTTGTATAAATATAGTAAAGGGTGATGTAGCCCTAGTGTGTATTATAAATGGTTGGAAAGTATATTTACATATTGTGTAGTTATTTATGATAGTCGTATAAGTGACTTAGAAGACGAAGATTGTGTTATAAAATCTAAGTGATGTTTATTTTCTGAATGTTTTCTACTTCCGCAAAGTTTTTAAGCTATATAATTTAAAAATTATGATTATTAACTATTATTAGTCCAACTCGACTGCGAGATTGCATAGGGTTTTCGGGAGGGGTGTGATAACTATTTTGGTATTAAAGGCATGGTTATAGGTTCTTGAGTTGTGTTGGATGTTAGGAACCATCTCTCCCAAAAGTTTAAGCTGTTAGGAGAAGGAACCGTAATGAATATCATGCTTAACACCCTCCCTCACGTGCAACCCCATACTTGCACGTGGAGAGCAAATTAATGGATGGATGTGGACGTGCAACCCCATACTTGCACGTGGATAG
This sequence comes from Lonicera japonica, assembly GCA_021464415.1. Classification (NCBI taxonomy): domain Eukaryota; kingdom Viridiplantae; phylum Streptophyta; class Magnoliopsida; order Dipsacales; family Caprifoliaceae; genus Lonicera; species Lonicera japonica. The sequence goes on along the minus strand of CM038471.1, from coordinate 16,093,360 downwards.
CAGATTAATGGATGGGGGATGGGGGATGGAGGTGCCAAGGCTTGAACCTTGGACCTCCCAGAGAACCAAGCTCTGATACCATGTTAGGAACCATCTCTCCCAAAAGCTTAAGCTGTTAGGAGAAGGAACCGTAATGAATATCATGCTTAACATTGGAGTCTAGATTGGCAGTAGACTTAAGGAGTGTGTTATTGAGCCGTTGGCTAATATTATAGCCTATATGTGTTGTTGTAATTAGTGTTCACTGTTTCTATATTGTAGTAGAGATAAGGAACAAGGTGATCATCATGACGTGGCTGAGGGGGAGGCATCGCATGCTCCTGCCATAGCCAATATCCGAGGGGGTGATGTACAAATATAACATGAAGTATAATAACCTGATAAATATGAAAGAGTACTTCAAGATGAAGCTCAAGTAATGGATAGAGAAGCTACACGTGGTGATAATAGAATTACAACACATGAGCGTTTTATGAAGTTGTCGCCCCCAACATTCTCAGGACCAACTGATCCTTTATTTGTGAAAGTTGGTTTAAGAGTATGGAGAGTATATTTGAGGTTATGGGAGTCCCTGATGAGCAAAAAGTAGTATTGGCAACTTTTATGTTAAAGGGTGAAGCTTGTTTTTGGTGGGATGCTAAGAAGGGGCTATTAACAATGGTTAGTCGAATGGTGCCTCAGATTCCAATTGTCATAAGATGGGATAGATTTGTAAAGGTGTTTAATAATAAGTATTTTCATATGGAGTACTGCTAGAAAAGGAACGGGAAATATGAGTGTAATGTAGTATGAAGCAAAGTTTACAAAATTATCTAGATTTGCACCTGATTTCGTACAAAATAAAGTGGGCAAATGTCGTAAATTATAAGGGGCTTATAATTGGCAATTAGATCAGCGATAGAAGTCCTTTAAATGGTGAATTATACAAATCTAATTGCTAAGGCGATTATCGCAAAAAAGGGGGTGAAATAATTCTAAAGAAGGAGTAAGCCATTAAAAAGGGGTAGACTTGACTTCCTATAATCGGGGGAAGGAGGAACACAATCATCGTAGCAAGGAAGTCAAAAACATTAAGCAACTGGGGAATAAAATAGTGATTACCGTGGGCAAGCATCGAATTCTAGTGGAGGCCAAGGTTTTAGGGGTGGTCAAACTAACTCATCTGCAGATGTGTCTACTAATGAATGGTCATAGGGGATTACTTGTTATCGGTGTAGTAAAGAAGGGCACATGGTTAGAGATTGTACAATGGCCGACACCAAGTTATGTTATAGATACAAAAAACCAGGCCATGTAAAGAGGGACTATCCTTCGCTAGAAGCCACATCATCAAGGGGAAGCATTAATGTGGGGAATAGAGGTTCAATGGGAAATGCACAAAGAGGTGGTAGGGAAAGCCAAAAAGGAGGTAGATTACAAGGCATAGTATTTTCCATGACATGGCAAGATGCTCGAGCTACTCCAAATGTGGTGACATGTACACTTTCTATATGTGGTGTTGATGCATGTCTATTAATTGATCCTAATTCCACACACTTTTTTATATCACTATCATTTGTTATGCATTTTGGTAGACCATTATCGTTGCTAGATTGTAGTATGGCTATATTTACACCCGTGGGGGAAGTAGTGCTGGTAGGAAATGTATATGAGGGCTGTGTTATGAAATTGTGTGATAAGGAGTTATTGGTTGATTTAATACCGCTTAAAATCAAAGATTTTGATATAATCTTGGGTATGAATTGGTTGGCTTCTTATCATGCATCTATTGATTGTTTTAAGAAGGAAGTAGTATTTCAATTGCCAAATAAAGCAAAATTCAAATTTATTGGAGATCGAAATGTGGCTCCATTGTTTGATTTCAACAATAGAAACGTGGAGGTTACTTAGAAAGGGATGTTCGGGTTACTTGGCGCATGTTGTTGATACTCGTAATGGCGAAGTACACATATAAGATATTCTAGTGGTGAATGAGTTTCAGATATATTTTCATATGAATTAGTATGGTTGGCACCAGACCATGAGGTTGAGTTTTTTATTGAATTAATATCGTGTCATAACATGTATTTTTATTTTTGGATATAAATATTATTCTTGTGGTAAAATTATTTTAGGCGTATTTTATGGTGTTCAGATAACATTTATTTTGATGGTAGACCCTTAATTATTTTATTGAAAAGTTATAATTATTAAATTACTTAAAGTAGAAATATAACATATATATATATATATATATAGCTTTATATATAATATATGGGTGGTGGGAATCATGATGAGGCCATCATCATAATAAAAAGTAAAAAAAAAGGAAGAAAGCTCTCGTGTGAGAGAGGGAGAAATGAAGGCTCATGATGTATGTGTATACTAAGGTATACCCGTGCCATCCAGTAGGACAAAAAATTTAATTTGTGACGAATTTAAATCAATAAAATCAGTAAGTTTATTTTGGGCTCATTGTCTAGTCTAATCCAATGTTGTGAACAAGTGAAACGTAAGTTCAATATATCTTCATGCTGAAAAAACTAAAAGCATACTGGATTGGACTGACTTGTTTTTAATTTTTTAAAGAGTCTTTTAATTATAATCCAACTACGTAACATATGTCATAAAAATGACATATTGAAATAACTAATAATGTACGAACACATAATGTACGTCCTTAAATATTACATAATAAGTTTTTTTGATTTTTTTTTGCATAATTATATAGTCATGATGGATATTGTTTAATTGATCTTGATTAGTAGATTTTAAATATTAAATTTTTATTAAATTTTAAATTTTTTATTTTAAGTTATGGCATTTTTAATGTAGACAAAATTATTAGTATGTGAGAGTTTATTGTGTGTATATTATTGATGTGAGTGTTTTAACTTTGATGTGAGAGGGAGGTATGAGAAGTACTCAGTATGCATTCCTTTAAAGCTTTTGAGCACACTTTGTTATCCATATTTTTGTACTATCTTGTTGTTGATTGATTATTGGCTTGGTGATATTATTGTTGAACTCATATATTTAATATTAAATGTTGGCTTTACCATATAAATTAATTGGTACATGGCCTTCGTATACTTGTCAGATCGGCCGGATTGTCCAAAAAGCCCAAAAATGTTGTATAATGATTAGCACAAGTGATGTAAGGCGGTGGCACGTAGTACTTTGGTATGTGACCAAGAGAGATCCGGCTATGAGATTTATTTTATACGGATGCGTAATATATGCAATATTGTTATTTATTCCTTTTGGAGCCCTTTTGCATTATGTGTACGGGCATTTATTATTTTTTATTTCGTCCGAATTGGACTACGCACATAACATAAGATGTTCAATCGCATTTTTAAATTTTGTTGCATTATTTTTGTACTATTATTATTATAGCCAGTTTGTTTTATTCACTAATTTGTCTTGCAGGGGCATTATGGTAATTTCACAAACCAATATATCTCAAGCAATCAACAAATGTCATTATCATAAAAATGTGATATTTCTTTGCCATGTCTTTTTCAACAAACTTGACATGCATATATGTATATATATATATATCTGTATTTATATCTCTAACAAATAAAACATCAAATAAACATAAATTCGATGCGGGGGAAGATCGTGAATGCAAATGTGATTCTCTGGCTCTTGCAACAAAAATTTGGGGCTTCCAACTCGATGCCGAGTCAGCATATATTATAGTTGGCATCGTACATCAGTCAAATTAGCCTCCTCAAAGGCAACGTGAGCACAATCATCTGCGTGTGGCTACAGGTAGGCACGATTGTTGATATAGTGGAACGTTTCATTAGGCAGAAGGGTTCCAGCGAGGCCTCGGTTGATGATTTTGGTGATTGCAGCATGAAAATCACCCATATTGGTGGAAGCTTGTGCATGAGAGGAAATAAGAAGAATAATTTCTGGATAATTTGGTTTAGCTGAAGAAAAAGAATGACGCAATTGACACACGCGAAAACTAAATATACTAAACGAAAAGACTGTCCAGTCAATCTAGATATGCTGGACAGTGAAATAGATATATGCCAGGTGGTGAATCTGGTATGTGAAACGGGTTATCCGGGTACCGTAACGGCGATAGAAATTCAAAACTTTTCCAATATAGAACTAACAAAGCTTATCCTTTTTTCGGGGTAAAGGAACCGTTTAATCATTTTTTGAAACATTAAGTCACAAAATGCGGATCTTACCTTTCTTATTTTATTTCTCGACATTGAACACTTATTCTAAGCATTTAAACGCTTTAAGGCTATGTGGATACCTCATTCTATGACTCTTGCACTTCCAAATAAGTTGTATACGATTAAAACTCAATTTAGGGTCGACCAAAATGGAATTTTGAGACCCAGAAGGAAAAAAGGTGTAATTGGGCCAAAGACCACCAAAATTAGAGGAAAGAGTAAATCAAAACGGTGAAACTGATAAATAGTATGGGAGATCGAGTTCACCTTGCGGGCCATCAGATATACCGTACATGTTATCTATCAACCGTCATCACCAAGCACAAACAGCAAGGCCACAGCTGCCCTAGACGGTTTGAAGTAACACCAAAGCAGTTTATTGAATAACCGTGCAGGAAATCAGATAACCCGTATAGGTAATAAGATTTTTCGTACAAGCTTTTTGACATCGAGGGCACAATCTTTCCTATATAAGCCAGAGCAGAATTCAAGACAAATGTTCAAAAATTCAGAGTCCCAAAAGAGAAAAACAGTAGTAGAGATATAGAAAACAGTTATATTTTACTTCAAAAGAGAGATTTATATTCAAATTTTCTAGATTAGCAAAAAGCTTGTAATATAGTTTTATTTTCAAAAACAAAGTTGAATCAAAGTTTGTATTTCGCGAAGATATACATTATACTTATATACTATGTAGTCATTTTCTTCTGTAACATTTTTATTTTTATACCTATGTAAATATTGTATATAGGTATTATCTCGAAAGTACTAAGTATGTACGTTAACATATGCCTAAACTAAGCTAAAACTGCCTAAACTGGATTGCCGTTTACATGAACCGGACTAATATTGATTGGAACATATAAATCTAAACATGCTTTAAACTGTGTCTCTATCTTTCTATTCCACCTTTGCTCGTATAAACTGTGTTATAAACTTGGATACAATTTGACATTAGTGCAAAGACTGTTCGGAAGGTTTGTCCAGTATGCCCAAAACCTCTTATGCATATTTTTAAAAACCTTATGTCTGCCCTGTTTTATAAGGAACTGGAAATAAAGTGAAACAACAAATATACCGGACGGGCTATGTATTAACCGTACGGCTAATCAGGTAAACCGTATAGTGTTCTCATATACTGTACAGGCTTTCTACCCAGTTTCTATTTTTGCATGTTGAAATCATTAGGCTTTTGTATGATATTTAGTAACTCTCATGCATGATTTCTGGCCTTTAAAAACAGTAGAGAAATTATGTAAAATATAAAAACAAGCATGTTCATTTAGAAGCCGAAAGGACGATGTGGGTGCCTAACACCTTCCCATCATTGTAACATAGTCCTCGATTTCACTCTAGTTATGTAGACCGTATTTATAATCAAAAAGAACTTGAAAGAATAGGAAGAATGTTTGCCTCATGTTGAGGTTGCATATAATCGATCTGTTCATTATGCATCTAAGTTATCTCCTTTTGAGATTGTGTATGGATTTAATCCGTTAGCTCCTTTGGATTTATTAGCACTACCTGTTGAGCATGCTAACCTAGATGGCAGAAAGAAAGCTGAGTTTGTTAGACAGATTCATGAGAAGGCGAGGCAAAACATTGAAAGAAGAACTAAGCAGTATGTGCAGCAAGCAAACAAAGGAAGGAAAAAGGTGGCTTTCGAACCAAGAGATTGGGTTTGGCCGCACTTGAGGAAGGAACGCTTTCCAGTTCAAAGGCGTTCTAAGCTTTTACCGAGAAGAGATGGACCAATTCAAGTTGTGCAAATGATCAATGACAATGCATATAAACTTGATCTTCCAGGTGAGTATAATGTGAGTGCTACATTTAATGTTGCTGATCTAAGTCCGTTTAGTGCAGGTGACGAATTGAGGATAATTCCTTTTCAAGAGGAGGAGAATGATGAGCCCAAGGATAACACTGGAGTTGGACCATGGAATGAAGGCTATGCCGACCCCATTCGGGTTCCAAGTAGCCCAATCACTCGAGCTAGAGCCAAGAAGATTAAGGAGGCACTTATGATCATGGTCCAAGATATGATGAGCAAAGTTAAAGCATGGAGGAGCATTGAAGGGGATAGGGCTTAAGAATGGAAGACATTGCTTAAAGGCCCAATTGAAGATGTTACATTGCAAGCCCAAGGCAAGGAGAGTTAAAACGTGTAGTTAATAATGGGCTGGGCTAGTCTTTATTTATTTTATGTTTATGTTTATGTTTTAGTTTTGTTTGGGTCCAATTATGTGGAAAACCCGTTAAATTTAATTTTTGTTTATTTTTCTAAACTTAGTAGGTTTAATTACTCCTATTTAAAGGAGCTAACTCTTTTGTTTGAGCAGCCTTTGATATACGAATTTAGAGTGTTTTCACCTCTTGTATTCTAAGAACATATCGAACAGCTAGAATAAAATTATTATTGTTCATCGGCTTAGCAATCAATTAACTCATCGATTGATTGTTTGTCTTCGACTATACCAAGGTTCATTCTCGTTCTAGGGATTGGGTCGAGGTTCCACCTTCATCAACTTCACGTGATTCCAAGGTTCTTGCGTCTTCAAACGTTAAGGGTTGCGGATCTATCTTGTTTTGGATAGAAATACGATCTCAGTTCACATAAGTTACCAATTATTTCATCTTTTCTCCTCGCTTGAGTACGTTCTTCTTAGGACACGTTTGCTATATATGTATGTTAAACATTACAAAAAAAAAGCAAAATATGAAGAGTTGATACATAAACCCTCTTGTACTTATGTGTTAATAATTTGGAATTCATCATTAATTACATAAAGTATGATTGTGGATAATTTTTTTGTAAATTATTTTGCGTATTTTACATTTCTCAAACTATATAGTGCGTGTGGAGGCTTTATTTTATTTAGCAATGCTAAACCGATGATAAACACCCGGGGGCAAAGTCAGGATTTCAATGAAGAGGATCAAAATTTATTGTACCAAAAGAATGAAGATGAGCTGAATTCCTAAATAGAACAACAGCAGTGAAAATGCCAGTGAACAACAGAGATAAAGAACTGATCCAAACACACAAACATATGCTTAAATTTATTATTATTTATATTTACCACCTTATTATTGTTACACTTATAAAAAGAAACTATAATTTAAATAGTATTAAATAAGTTACCTTTACAAGAAAAGAAGAAATTTGATTGTTATTAAGCTTAACTTATATGTTAGTTTCATTATTTTTTATATTTACAAACTAATTATTACATAATTTAAATTTTATATATTCGATCCGGATTTGATAACTTTTTCATAAATGAATTTAGACTAACCATGATCTAATACAAATCTGATCTGTTGACAGTCTTAATTGGCGACGATGGTGGTTTCGGTGAGAGAGATGACTATGATAACCACCACTAGTAGAGAAATCAATGACGTTGGAGTGAAAGAAGGCCATAACTAGAGAGATAATGTGATTGCTTTTTTGAAAGAAATTTGTATGATTTGTTCTGTGTAAAAATGTGTATGTGAAAGAAAGTGAACCATTTATATTTTCAAACTAATGAACACGATTTAATCTATCAAAAAGCAATCAAATGCAACAATTAAACATCGCATTTCAAAATAAAAAATAATTGAGAAATTTTCAACTTTCAAAAAAGCAATTTGGTAAAGTAGTACACGTTTGACGTGGATCATTGATAAATTTGAATAACCGATCAAGATTAAGCCTGAAGCACAAATGAAGTACAATGATGTAGTATTTTAGGGTTGGAATTCAAAGCACATAGGATATCCTAAATAATTAAAACTTTTACATAGATACTATGAAAAATAAAAACTTCTATAGAGACATCCTGAAGAATTAAAATTTTCACAAAAGACCCTATATATATATATATATACAAGAAATTCAAAAATATAGGGCGGTCAACCCCTTACTCTTAGCCCCTATGAATACCTGCGAATGTCATATTTTATAGTCCAAAAGTTTATTTTTAATTAATTATTGTTGTCAAAAGTGAGTTAATATGAACTTTTGTTTGTTTTATAAGTCAAATGTGAAAGGGGCCAAATTTAATAAACAAAACATTCAAGTTAAATTGCATTTAAGAGCAATTTCCAAAAAAAATAGCTAAAACGAAGTATTTTTTTTTCCATACCTTAGTGCTTAAAACTCGGAATTATGTGTGCTTTATACTATTGGAAAAATAATTCAAAAGCTTACAACTTTTATATTTTGTATCTTCTCAAATTTAAAGCTTTACTTTGTCGAAATAAACGGAGAAGTTACTCCAAATTGGCAAACATAACTAATGTATTTTTCTAATGGGCCCCTCTGCTTTGACATGTTGAATGTCAGTCCTTACTTGAGCCCCATCAACCCTTCAACCCATTATCCTCAAATTGAGCCCACACCTTTACTCTAGCTATTTTCAAAAGTACGTTTATTGCGCCGAATAAAAAGTCGAATAGAATAAAATAAAATGGAGACAGAGTATGATAGAATAAACGTGCCGAATAAATTATAATATTATCATACATCTTAAAATGTCTTTGATTAGATGCTTGTATAATATATAATATCCCAACCACGTGTTTAGAATGTGCCGGATGGGAAAAAAATTTGGTTAAAATTCCCAATATAACCTTTTTGTGTAAGAAACATATTTTAAAATTTACGAGATTAATTTCTTAACACTTCTTTTCAAGTGGCATTTTATTTAATATATATGTAAATGTAATAAAATGCTCAAACACTTAATTAATATTACATCTCAGTATATTTCACCTTGATTTACTATTTCTGGGTTTATTTTTTTTCAACAACTTGCACTTGTCACAAGGACCTAGTGAACTACTAGCTAGGCCATCCAATAGGGTTCAATATATTTTAACCTATACACATTTGAGTAAGTATTCATTTACGATTATAATGAAAAAAATATATTTCCATTTCTCATTTAGTACACGTAAATATCAACAACAATGTGACTACAATAAATTAAATAGAGATATTTTATGTTTGCACTCCACATTTTGAAAGTATTTTGAATTTGCACTAACTTTTTTTATTCGACCATAGCCCTACCATTAATTTATTTTGTCAGCCTTCTGTTGAGTAAAAAAGAAAGTGACAATTCTGCCCTTGTCTAACTAAAATGTCTATAGAATTACATTATATAGTTTTTTGTCTAACAAACAAATTTATAATTTTATCAAACGAGCAAAAGTATACATATAATTTATGCGATCATGCGGGTACTATTAAATTTTACGAATGAATTTAAAATGAAAATGGTTAATCACATTCAAGAGAAAAACCCAAGCTGAAGAAAACGGAGAATGTAGTTATATATATATATATAAAGGTAGGATTTGCTTCTCTCTCTCTCTCTCTCTCTCTCTCTCTCTCTCTCTCTCTCTTTTTTCTTTTTTAGTGACCGATGAGGAAAAGATTGAGTTACTTGTAGAAGGGCAGAATTGTCAATTTCTTTTTTACTTAACGGAAGTTAACATAACAAATTAATAGTGGGGTGTTAAAGTCAAAAATAAAATAAAATGTGGGGTGCAAACTTAAAATACCTCTCAAAATGTGAGGTGAAAATACAAAATATCCCAATTAAATATTCTAATTGAGTCTATAATGAATGTATAAATAAAGAAAACAAATATAAATTAAGAAAATACACTTCAAAATGAAGAATATTAGATAGAATGAGGGAAAAATTGAATTTTTGTTTTTGTTTTATACATTATCTCTTTCACATGGGATAACACAATACCACCCCTCAAAGTAGTACGTGGTAGAACGGAAAAGTTTATAGAAAAAGGGGGTAGTAGATTTTGGTGTGGAGTGCTTAAAGCATCGGAATGTGCAATAAACTGTTGATTTTATCAAATCACTAAGAAGTGAAATGGTATTTTTTAAAATTATTAATTAAGCATTCGGTATTATGAGATATTTGTCCCACTGAATGCTTAATGTTAAATTTAAATAATATAATTTAAACAAATATTTAATATTTAGATACTCATTCATAATAAAAACAAAATAATTTTCAAAATTTCAATTCAATATTTAGTAATCAACATTCAAATGTTAAAAATAAATAAATAAAGGCACCATTAGACTTTTTGACTGGTTAAAAATTCAAAACGAGTTAGAATATCATATAATTCAATTTTTTTTTCTTACAAGATGTCTCCATATCATATTGAATGTGAGACTAATCCCTACTCATAGTGAGAGCTTGCTGCCAGTCCAAGGGTGTTTTTATCTGAGAAAAATCAAACACAAGATCTCATGCTAAATAGATCGTTATACCACAAAACCCAATAGTAAGCAAACTACCGGGTCAACCCTATGAATTATGCTCGTGAATTACTTAGACTCAAGCTACCATTTTAAATGATGTCTCTGGGTTTCAGCGCATATCATTATTATATTTTGAATAATTTTTTAAAAGGATAGTGTTAAGTATGTTATAAATAGAAAATAATAAGATCTTGCATGGAAATTTGTGTATCATTTAATGCATATTTGAACTTTTATTTTTTATAAGTTCTTATCATTTACCTTTAAGAAGCACGTTAACATTGCCCATTTTTTAAATTTATTTGAGCACGTATCATTAGTATATTTTGATTTTTGAATAATACTTTAAATTCAAGCACAATTAATCTACAATTTTGGAGCAGCTAATTTTAGGGATAAACGTTTATTTCTAAATTAAAATAATTGAAGGGCAAATTGGTAAAAGACATATAATAACTAAAAAACCAAATATAGTTAATAAAAGAGGTATTAATTAGGATTATTCGATGTGTTTGGGTTACCCATTAATTTATGAAAAGATGTGTGCCATATTAGAAAATAAAATCTGGTTGTGTTGTTTTCGCATGATTTTGAGAGAAATTTGATAAATCACGTGATTTACGTAATTCATGATTATTTTTTTGGGATAATTCTTGATATTTTAAAATTCCGTTGAAATTTTGTAAATTACTTGGGATTTTGAAATCTTGCGTTGAATTACGGAGTTGACTTGATTTACATAATTCATGATCGTTTTTTTGAGATAACTTTTGATATTTTAAAATGGGTGATTTTAAATACACCCACTAGATTAGGCTTTTCACCCCACCTAAAATTTTTACATTAAATATTTTTTATCTAAAATAATCTAATTGAGATCTGTAAACTCACCCCACCAAAAATCTCATGCTGTTGCCGCTGTTACCCAAGCGTAATAAAACCCCTTCTTCTCTTATTCTTTCATCCCCTTTTTCTCTTATTATTTTCTCTATCTGCAGCGAAACTAATCGGTAGATTCTTTCATCCCATCCGCAGCGAAACTAATTGGAAGAAGATTGAAGAATATGGTTTTGTCTCTCACTTCAAAATAATGTAAATTTTCTTCATTAATTTTATTTGTTTTGATAAAATGCATTTAAAATCATCCTTTCTCGGTTCTGTGTTTTGGGGAACATCTGTGATTTAGCACTTTGGATTATGTGTTCTTATAGTAAGAATGAAATTTCGCATGAATTATTGATGGATTTGTGTCGAGCGTTGTTTCGCATGAATTATTGATGGATTTGTTTTATAGGTAATGAAGATAGCCAGTTAAAATAATATTTTTCAAGAAATTTAGTTTTCAACATTTACTTGCTTAGAATTAATTTTCATGTAAATTCCACTCATAATCTAATGAATTCTATGCAATTGAATTTTTGTGAAAAGTAACGGCAAATTATTTGTCACTAAATGTTCATTTTTATAGAGGTATTACTTTTAATAAACTCACTCCACCTAGGGGGTGAGTTGAAAGATTTTTTCAAAAATTAATGGGGTGAGAAGAAAGTTCTCTCAAAGTGGGGTGAGAAGCCTAATCTAGTGGGTGCATTTAAAATCACCCTTTAAAATTTTGTAAATTACTTGGGATTTTGAAATCTTGCGTTGAATTACGGAGTTGACTTTCCCACTATAACTAAAACAGGTAAATGGATAAGAATCCCAATCTCAATTTACATTAAATATATTTTGATAATCTATAAAATAATTTATGAAAATTTCAATTTTTTTAAAGAACACCTTAAATGAAAATCATGATATTTTAAAATCACATATTTCAAAATCTTTTGATTTATCACATAATTGCAAAATTTTGTGAAAATAACACAACCTAAAAATAATGAGCTAGCTTATACATTATTGTTTTGAATAACGTTGCATGCATATAACAACTTAATTGACCAAATTATTGTCCCAAAAGATTTATCAGAAAGTTCATTAGTTGGTTCTTTAAATTAACTCTCCAATGTAACCAATACACTTTATGATATATCACTTGAATGAATAATTTAGTCATTTAAATTATTACATCTACCATTACTCTAATGTTATCTACCATACATGGATGAAACCAGGATTTATTGTTGGAGGGGACAAATTTTTTTATTATTGCCCCAAACTAAGAGTTCAGTTATTTTTTATTAATTACTAATTGTTAGAGCAAGACTGAAATACATACATACATATATATATATATATATATATATATGAGCGAAATGATAGGTACTTTCCACCATAAGTTATAGTGAATACCTTTCGAATTTTGCACATTTTTATTGTATTTAGAGGCAATGATTCGTCAAATATTATTATATTAACTATATATACAATTATTAATATGATAAACAATTGATGTTCTTGCAAAATTATGGTAAATAATGGTGTGATATAACTTATTGTGATATACATGCATATACCATAATGAATACTCTACATTACTTAAAAAATCAAAATAAATAGTTTCAGTTATAAAAAAAATTCTCAAATTCAACAATTATTTTTTTAGTATCCTGTATACATAATTAAAAAAAAAATCAGCAACTCGAAGCCTAAATGTGTTAATTTAGAGAAGTACCCACCATAATCTATGATGAAAAATGCGTAACATTCCAGCACTATATATATATAGATATATTAATTTTAGTTATTTTTTCTTAATTACTAATAGTTAGAACAATACTGAAATGCATACATATATATACATATATTATTTTTTTTCCTTTATTACTTCTTGAAAATTAAACTCAAATAATCTTTAGTATGAAAACATGACAATTAGTAACAAAACCCACTAAGTTTAAACTTGTAAAACATTATAGAATACCAATTTTGAAAATGAGTAATTTAAGTAAATTCAACCTTAATTTAAATGAATGGTATCATCAAAATAGTTTTGTCTTTTAGTTATTTTTTTCTGTTAGATGAATTTATTTTGAGTAAGAAGATTTTTGATACTCCTAGATACCCATGTGACCATACTCTAGTCTAATCATAACGCTTTAGGTAGGATTTATCATTCATGCACAAGTGCAAAAAATATATATAATTAATAATGATCGAAAGTACGGTTATTTGGTGCCATTTATATATTAGTTCTAAAATACAATTAGGTGATATTCTCAGATTACTAAATATTTTGTGACTGTCACATAACTTATATTTCAAAATCTTATATAGATAAATTGTTAAAAATATTGGGAGGGACCATAATGTAAAATTAAAGCAATAACTAAAGAAAAAAGTCAAAAAATTGGGGGGGACCATCAAACCAACCATTAATTTCGTCCATGTACCCATAAGAGAAACTACAAGTAGTGACTCAGTGTCCATTCTGCTGGTTTATGCTGAGTTCAACTGGAAGTTCTTCAAGTTGAATCCCACAGCGATAAAATTATTGTGGTTAGCAACAATGTGATCGAATAAGGATTAGTTGAAGTGTACGTGCAGGAGATGGCTCCAAACCCCTAGCTTGAAGAAGAACTCTTGAACGAGAAATAAACTAAAATAATATAAACCTACCCATAAGAGAGAGACTGAGATCAGGTGGAGAGAGGAGGCAGGGAGCAAGCACAGTCAGCTTTGAGTAGAAAGGAAGCAAAAGAAAAGAGATCAAAAACACAAACTTTTGGTATATTGGGATGTCAAGCAAGCATATATGCCATGAACTAATTTTATGTCTCTGCACACTGAAACAAAGCTGAGAGGAGAATATACATTGTCCCTTGTCAGTGTTTTGTTTCCTCATACTAATAAAGTAAATAAAGAAAGTAGTGGTACTGCAAAAAATTAATTATTCAATGACAAAAAAAAAATTTGTTATTAAATTTTATTTTTCATCACAAATCACGTTGGTAAGAAAAGATTTTGTCACAAAGTGATTATTAAAATTAGGCGTTATTAAAAGTCTTTGTTGACAAATAAATATTTTTGTTACAAAATTTTTTGGTCACTAGAAATTCATGTATCACTAAAATTTTGGGTTACAAAGAAAACACCCTGAATTAAGTGCTGGGACAAAATTAGTCAATACTCATATATTCCCCCTCCAAAATCTTACAACTCATTTATATATATATATATATATCATATTTATTGATATAACTTAATTTCTTACAATCACCCGGCCCCTCTAAAATTTAATCTAAACCACATGTATAATTGACCAAATAAAAATAATTCAATTCTTTGCCAAGTCTTAGTTTACTTAAATTAAGTCAAATAGTATTAAAAATAGGGAATAGAATCGAAATATTGTGTTCAAATACAATTAATATTTGTAAATTTTATAATTTTGTAATTTCTCTCACTTTGTGGGTACAACAAAAGCGATTAGTGAACAAAAATCACATTGTATGTTATCATGTTTGGTAAAATAAAATTCTTGTAAATTTGTGCCCCTCCCTAAAAGATAGAATCCTAATTTCATTCCTGATTAAGTGTCAAACTTTGAGATTTGATGCAAACAGCTCAACCATCGTTAGCTTTGTGACGATATCTAAGTTTCGTCAATAAAGGAATAAATTATGTAACAAAACAAAAAAAAATTGAAGCGTGGGAGCCAAAAATTTGGGTCTCCCCACTAGAGATTGGATTCAAACACAATTCGGTAAAAGTAAGAGAAATGGAAAAGTGAATGAGACTAGGATTTGGATTGTAGGTAAGTTCATTTGGTAACGCTTATACTATTCAGTAGTATATCCTCCTTTTGTGTATGTATATATAATGCTTAAAGGTAGCAATTTGGAGAATAATAAAAGTAAGTTATAAGCTTTCTCTCTGTAGAATTACTTGCCTAAAATTCACGACCCAATAATAAACTTTCCTTCTTCTATTATAAGTATAGAATTAGGGTTATAATATTCCATTAGGTAAACAGTAAATGACTAAAAAGGGCAAAATTTAGACTCTACTTCAAAATTTTTATAGGTGGCTCAATCCTTATCTTAAGTACAAGAAGTCTCCTTTCCACATCATCACGACAATCTCAACTAAAGTTCCTTGTTAGCACGACCATCTCGGCAGTGACCTTACGTTAGCAAGACCATCACAGCTACATAATCTTTACTCAGCAGGAGACAGCACCTCAATATACAGTCCAACCTTTTCTCCCAAAACCTAGGCTACACTTGGTGCTTCTTTATAGGCTGGTAAACGTAGATGGGAATTCTGAGTCACAATAGCCCAAGGCCTCGTTTGATTCAGGTATTAGGATCAGTGGGATTAATAATACTAGTATTAATAGTACTGGATTATTAATCCTGGTATTAATTTAATACCAATACTCTGTTTGATTCGTGTAGTATTAATACTAGGATTTCCCATGCTGAAGTTAATACCATGTTTGGTTCTGTAACTCGTATACGAGATTATATTTTGGACTAAAAAAGATCTTTAAAAAAGAAAAATTTTAAAAAAAATTTTTAAAAAGAAAAAAATTTTTAAAAAGAAAAAAGAATTTTAAAAAAATTTAAATTTTTTTTTTTTTTAAAAACTAATAATAATAATAATAATAATGTAGTAGTAGTAGTAGTAGTGGCATTTTTAAAAATATTATAGTAGTAATGGCATTTTTGAAAATATATGGTTCATTTTTCTTAATCTTGGATAAATAATACCACCTCTCCCTGGTATTAAATTATACCACAAAGAGTGGTATTAAGTTAGTACCGGTATTAGTAATCCTAGTACATTTGTGCGAATCAAACAAGGTATTATAAAAAAAAGTGATATTAATAATCTCATCCCACTTTTTAATACCCGAATCAAACGAGGCCCAAGTGTATTAATAATTTTTGGGCTCTCTTAATTGCCCCCCAAGCATGGGAGCTCAGCCAATTAGTTGAGGTCAGATGCTTGGTCAACTCGGCCATTGAGTGGATTCCTGATGCCTGACCATCTCGACCTTTTATTCCCACACTTGTAAAAATCTATGCTTTCTTTCCCATTCTACCTTTGTAATCCATTCTTCGCGTGGAAGCTTCATCATATAGCTAGGGGTTGTCCAGGTGTCATGAATCTACTGCTTAGCATCATTTACCCTATAGGTACAAAAACTTGAGACTTCAGCTCTCAGTGGAAGTCAAAATCAGCAAAATATTCAGCTATGCGAATAAGACTAACTTGAAATTCACAACAAGAAGTGGAATATTATTTGCTATATGTAGGTATATAACACTTAAAACTGATCAAATTCAAATTATTCACCATCTGGTGCAGTCTATACGACCAGTCCCATCATCGATCACAAAGGAAACATCAGTAACCCTTTCGGCTTCGTTGAATACCATTCCCACGAACTTAACCTACACAGAATCCAAACTCAAATCCCAATACATTACATAACTGAAAAAAGAAACTTGCATAAGAAATTTAATCCTTACTTCCCAAATTGAGAGCCGCTTATAATGTCCATGTACCAAATCTTCCATTAGTTAATTAAGTGTTGTTCTTTAAGTCTTGACTATGATTCAACTGAAAGCAAAGTAGTTAACGTGAAGAAGTAACGAAATAACAAGCAAGCTTACATTGTTAACATCTACCCCATCTTTGAGGAAATTTGATTTATCATCACTCGACTGAAAGCAAAGTAGTTACATGGTCAATGGTAGCGAGGCCTGGGTATCGCGGCTCTGCATAAAT
The DNA here is from genome assembly GCA_021464415.1 of Lonicera japonica. Taxonomy (NCBI): domain Eukaryota; kingdom Viridiplantae; phylum Streptophyta; class Magnoliopsida; order Dipsacales; family Caprifoliaceae; genus Lonicera; species Lonicera japonica. The sequence goes on along the minus strand of CM038471.1, from coordinate 16,076,212 downwards.
GAATTACAAACATAAAGACTTGATTACGCTTGCTTGGAGGCTGGGAAACTGTATGAAAATTATAAGGAAAATGGTAGGTTACATAATTTTTATACAGATTTTTTGTACAAACTGACGTGTCACCACTCAAATGAATTGGTGCTACAAGAGTTTGTACAATTTGTTACTATGTTTAGCACTACTGAAATTAGAATAGGTTAAAAACCTTAAAACCCTAGTCTTCTCATTTGTTCCTCTCAACCCCCAAATACACAACTTGATTAAAATTATGGCAAATGCTAGGCTATTGAGTACAAACAAACATGACTCCATTAAATGAACTATTGGGACCACACATTTAATTATGAGTAGTGCCAAACATACTAATAAATTCAACAATTTTTTATACAGTTAGTTGTGACACCAATCAGATTTAAAAAGAGGCAAACAACACATTAAATATGTGGATCTACTAGTTTATTAGAGTAGTGCCACGCCAGTTTCTACAAATCTTAGAGCCCTAATCGTCTAATTTATTCCACTTCACTAGAACCAAATATACAACAAAATGATTAAAATTATGAAAAATGCTACGCTTACTCAATCTTTGCACAACAATTTTGTACAAACTAACACGGCACCATTCAATGAACTGCTGGGACCACACATTTAATGTATGAGTAGTGCTAAACATATAAATAAATTCTACATTTTTTTTATACAAATAGTTGTGACACCAATCACATCTAAAAAAAGGCAAACTTGTTGTTTGGTATATAGCCTATTACTGTTGAATTTTGACTAAGGTCTACTTCTGTACTAGCTAGTTGAACTTGTGTATGATTATTCCATCTATCATCATATATATATAAACTAAAGCCTTTGTTCCTGCTTCTTATCTAGTTAATCCGTAAACCTAGCATTTTCCGAATTGTATTGTGTGTTCCTTTTTATTAGATTAGTAACACAACTGTTTGTATAAAATATTTGTACAAACGGAAGATATGAATGCATATAATTGGAAAGAGAAAAAGTGAGTAGAGTTGGTGTACCTTGGTGGAGGAGAAGGAAGGTTCGGCTATCTGAGTGGCCTGTGATGGCATGAAACCGCTGCCGGAGAAGGCGGCGTTGCTGTCGAATTGGCTCCCTCCGAACATCTCTCTCTGAAACCCTAGAAAACGGTGCAAAACAGGCCCTTTAGATCTAAGTCAGATTTATGACCATTTGATTGAATTTTTATTTGGTTTGGCCCAAGAGAGGATTCCCGCCAACAACGCCAATTACTTCTCTCTTTCTTTCTTTCTTTTTTCTTTTTTTCCTTCTTTGTCCAGACGTAACTTGGAGATTAACTAATTATAACTATTAACTTAATAAAGTTTGGTAATATGTCCACTTTTTATGTGTGTGATTGTTGATGATAATTCATATGATATTGTTCGTGTTCGTGCGGTTGGTGACTTAGAAGGAAGCTGAAGTTGCACTTGGTTCGGTTGGAAGACTCTTATGAGAGTAATGAGAAGTAAATCTTGCTTATTTATCTCTTTAGTTAGTGAATTATCTAGTTCATAGTATAGTTAGGGCGACAAAATTATATGACTAACTCCATGTAATATATCACTTTTGATATGAATGATTAATATATATATATATTAACTAATTTTTTTTTAATTATAGCTATTGCATAGTACTTTTTGGTGTTAAATTATTATCTGATGAAATGGGTCTTGGCCGCTTCGAGTCACCCGAATTCACCCAATTACTTAATAGGTCAAACATGTCGTGTTGGGGGTATCCGTCAATTTAACGAATTGTGTTCGTGCTTTAAAATCTCACCCATTAGCTTAACAGGTCGTATTCAGTTTTAATTGTTTATCACCCAAACCTGATTCCACCCAACACGACCCGTTGCTAGGTCTATCCAGAAAAAAGATACATACTTCACAATCACTTTTATTCTCTCTTTTATGGTGCTTATGAAAATGGGGAGGTGATTTAGAGTTCTTGAAGTTTATTTCACATGATCTAATTAATGTTGAGCCTATATAAGAGCTTTTATGTAGTTGGATGTACAAAAAGTAGATGAAAATAAACATTCTAGTGTAGTAGTACAAGTATACGCTAGCAGAACATTTAGGAAAATAATTATTTTAGTTTTATCATACATAGTTGTTTAGTTGAGCAGGAAACCTCTTTATTTATCCTCCATTTTGAGTAGGCCACTATTTTGGGCCTCATTAGTGGACAGGTGGTTTTGCGCCTAATTGGCGTAAACTTTATTTATTTGGGCCACGCCCAGGGCTACATCATGCTCCGTTTAAATTAGGGTCTGGAATCGGGTCAAGTCTAGACATATCTAGATTATAATATTATATATAAATATTGTAAGCTCTCTAATTAACAAATATATGTAATACTTATACAAATTATATACAACTATACTAAAAATGCACACACACACACACACATATATATATGTACATATATAATATTATACAACTATGTATATTATTAACGAGATCTAATGGTCATAATCATGTTAACGAATATTAACTGATTTGACCCATATATTAACTTATCTTATTTTATATGGTCAGCACCAATTAATACAACGCAAAACTGTTAAAACTTTACTCATTAACTTTTAATTTCATGTCGATTCATGGCATATTATCGTGTCATGTTTTGTTTTGCCCATTCCAGACTCCTCATGCCACACTAGATGGAGACTAATTTCAGTTCAAAAATCTCAATTGTTGCACCTGGGAGTTGATCTCGGGCAATAGTCTTTGCCAATAAATCAAAATTCTTATGATTCGCCCCTAAAATTTAACACAATTTGTTTATTACTGTGCAACATCTTACAATTACTAAATATTTCTTATTGCTTGAGTCAATCTTGTGGTTACCAATTATTTCTTCTTTTCTCTTCTCGCTTGAGTACGTTCTTCCTAGGACACGTTTCCTATATATGTATGTTAAACATTACAAAACAAAACAAAAAAAGAAGAAGCTAAATATGAAAAGTTAATACATAAACCCTCTTGTACTTATGTGTTAATGATTTGGAATTCATCACTAATTACAGTAAGATAGTACTAAGTATGGTCATGGATCAATTTTTTATAAATTATTTTGTGTATTTAACATTTCTCAAACTATATAGTGCGTGTGGAGGCTTTATCTTATTTAGCAATGCTAAACCGGTGATAAACATTCGGGGGCAAAGTCAGGATTTCAACGAAGAAGATCAAAATTTATTGTACCAAAAGAATGAAGATAAGTTGAATTACTGAATAGAATAGCGGTAGTGAAAATGCCGGTGAACAACAGAGAGAAAGAACTGGTCCAAAAGACACATATCCTTAAATTTATTATTATTTATATTTCCCACCTTATTATTGTTACACTTATAAAAAGTAACTATAATTTAAATAGTATTAAATAAGTTACCTTTACAAGAAAAGAACTTTGATTGTTGTTAAGCTTAACTTATATGTTAGTTTCATTAATTTTTATATTTACAAACTAATTATTACATAATTAAAACTTTATATATCCGATCCGGATTTGATAACTTTTTCATAAATGAATTTAGATTAACCATGATCTGATTCAAATCCGATCCGTTGACAGTCTTAATTGGCGGTGATGGTGGTTCCGGCAAGAGAGATGACTGTGATAACCACCGCCAGTAGAGAAATCAATGACTAGAGAGAATAATGTGATTGTTTTTTAGAAAGAAATTTGTATGATTTGTTCCACGTAAAAATGTGTGTGAAAGAAAGTGAACCTTTTATATTTTCAAACTAATGAACACGGTTTAATCAATCAAAAAGCAATCAAATGCTACAATTAAACATCGCATTTCAAAATAAAAAATAATTGAGAAAATTTCAACTTTCAAAAAAGCATTTTGGTAAAGTAGTACATGTTTGACGTGGATCATTGATACATTTGAATAAACGATCAAGATTAAGCGTAAAGCACAAATGAAGTACAATGATGTAGCATTTTAGGGTTGGAATTCAAAGCAAATAGGATCATAAACAATTAAAACAATTAAAACTCTGAAGAATAAAACTTTTATAGAGATGTCTTGAAGAATTAAAATTTTCACAAAAGACCTTACATATATACAAGAAACTCAAAAATATAAGGAGGTCAAGCCCTTACTGTCTAAGCCGCTATGCACACCTGCAAATGCATAGTTTATACTCCAAAAGTTTATTTTTAATTAATTATTGTTGTCAAAAGTGAGTTAATATGAACTTTTGTTTGTTTTATAAGTCAAATGTGAAAGGGGCCAAATTTAATAAAAAAAACATTCAAGTTAAATTGCATTTAGGAGCAATTTCCAAAAAAATTAGCTCTAAAGAAGTATTTTTTTTCCATTCCTTAGTGCTTAAAACACGGAATTATGTGTGATTTATACTATTGGCAAAATAATTCAAAAGCTTACAACTTTTATATTTTGTATCTTCTCAAATTGGGAGCTTTACTTAGTCGAAATAAACGGAGAAGTTACCCCAAAGTGACAAACATAACTAATGTATTTTTCTAATGGGCCCCTCCACTTTGACATGTTCAAACGGCAGTCCTTCTCTAGTCAATTACTTGAGCCCCCATCCCTTTAACCCATTATCTTCAAATTAAGCCCACACCTTTACTTTAGCTATTCTGAAAAATTCATTTATCGTGCCGAAAAATAGTCAAATAGAATAAAATAAGATGCAAAAAAAAATATGATAAAATAAGAGTGCAGAATAAATTATAATATTGTCATACATTTGAAAATATCTTTGATTAGATGTTTGTATAATATATAATATCCCAATTACATGTTTAGAGTTTGTTGGATGGGAAGAACTTTTGGTCAAAATTCCTAATATAACCTTTTTGTGTAAAACATATTTTAAAATTTACAAGATTAGTTTCTTAACACATCTTTTCAAGTTTGGTTTTATTTATATATGTAAATGTAATAAAATTGTCAAACACTTAATTAATATTACTTCTCAATATATTTTAACCTAAACACATTTCAGTAAGTATTCATTTACGATTATAACGAAAAATATATATTTCCATATCTCATTTAATACACGTAAATACCAAAAATAATGTGACTACAATAAATTAAAGAGAGATATTTTGTGTTTGCATTCTAGATTAAGAGCGACATTTTTGAGTTTGCACTCAATATTTTTTTTCTTCGACCATAACCCTACTGTTAGTTTATTTTGTCAGCTTATGTTAAGTAAGTAAGAAATTGACGATTCTGCACTTGTTTAAGTAAAATATCCATAGAATTACACTATATAGTTTTTTGTCTAAAAATAAATTAATAATTTATCAAACGAACAAAAATATCCATATAATTTATGCGATAATGCGGGTGCTAATAAATTTTATGAATGAATTGAAAATGAACAAAATTATCCATACAATTTATGCGATCATGCAGAATTATCAATTTCTTTTTTACTTAATAGACATAGCAAATTATTAGTAGGGTGTTAAAGTCAAAGAAAATAAAATATATTGTACAAACTCAAAATACCTATCAAAATATGAGATATAAATACAAAATATCTCAATTAAATATTCTAAACTAATGATTCTATAATGAAAGTAAAAAATGAAGGTAACAAATATACAATACATAGCAGGTAAAGCCCAATGGATGAGGAATCTACAGAGACTAAACCAACCGCCAATTACAAAAAACCACATAACTAACAGACCCTAGTCACAAAAACAACACTCAAGACATAAAACTATCACAATGCAGACCAAAAAAGAAACAATCACCACAGTTAAAAATATTCAAGGCTCTAGCCCATAGCCCAACTAGAAAATACTCTAGACCAAAATCTACTACCCCCTCAATATAGTTCTCCAGGTAAAATAGGGTTAGTAGATTTTGGTCTGGAGTATTTAAAGCATTTAAATTTTAAATTTGTAATAAGCTGTTGATTTTTGTTTCTTAAAGTCATTAAGATTGAGGTGAACAAGTATATTTTTTTTATATATTATTAAGCATTTTGCATTAAGAGAAATTTGTTATGCTGAAAGCTTAATGTTGAATTTAAACAATATGAGAATCGCATCCATTTAGATCTTGAACAAGGAAAATTTCGACTCTTATCATATCTGGCCTTTATCCAATCTTACCTTTTTATCCGGCGCGTCAAATGTACCCTAATGTTATCTAACCATACAGGGACAAAACATGATTTACTGTTGGAGGGGACACAAATTTATTGTTGTCCCAAACTAAGAGTTTGGTTATTTTTTTCTTAATTACTAATAGTTAGAACAAGACTGAAATGCATACATATACATATATATAGACGAGTGGAATGGTAGGTATTTTCCACCAAAGGCTATAGTGGATACCTCTCAAATTTTGCACATTTTTGTTCTATTTAAGGATAATGATTCGTCAAATATTATTATATTAATTATATATACAATGATTAATATGATAAACACTTGATGTTCTTGTTAAATTGTGGTAAATAGTGATGTGGTATAACTTGTTGTTATATACTTGCATATACCATAATGAATACTCTATATTACTTAAAAAATCAAATAAATATTTTCTTTTATCTCAAAAATTCTCAAATTGAACAATTGATTTTTTTTAGTATCCTATAAACAAAATTAAAAGCTAAATCAGTAACTTAAAGCCTAAAAATGTGTTAATTTAGAGAAGTACCCACCATAACATATGATGATAAATACCTACCATGTATTAATTTTAGTTATTTTTTCTTAATTACTAATAATTAGAACAAGACTGAAATGCATACATATATAGATATATATTAATTTTTTTCCTTTATTACTTCTTGAAAATTAAAATCAAATAACCTTTAGTATGAAAACATGACAATTAGTAACAAAACCAGTAAGTTTAAACTTGTAAAATATTATAGAATACCAATTTAAAAAAAGAGTTATTTAAGTAAATTCACCCTTAATTTAAATGAATGGTATATCTTTTACATAAATTACCTTATTTTCTTCTGTTAGATGAATTTATTTGAGTAAGAAGATTTTTAATACTCCTAGATTCCCACGTGACCAGACTCCAGCTTAATCGTAACGCTTTAGGTAGGATTTATCATTCATGCACGAGTGCAAAAAATATATATAATTAATAATGATCGAAAGTATGGTCATTTGGTGCCATTTATTGGTTCTAAAATACATTTACGTGATATTTCCGGTTTACTAAATATTTTATGATTGTCACATAACTTATATTTCAAAATCTTAAATAGATAAATCGTTAAAAATATTGGGAGGGACCATAATGTAAAATTAAAGCAACAACTAATGAAAAAACCATGTATATATAAAGGCATCTCCAAAAATTGGGAGAGGGGGGCGGGGGGGGGGGGGGGGGGGGGGGGACCATCAAGCCAACCATTAGTTTTGTCCATGTACTTATAAGAGAAACTACAAGCAGTGGCTTGGTGTCCATCCTGCTAACTTATGCTAAGTTCAACTGGAAGTTCCTCAAGTTGAATCCCACGGCGACAAATTTATTGTGGTTAGCAGCAATGTGATTGAATAGGGATTCGTTGAAGTGTACATGCGGAAGATGGCTCCAAACCCCTAGCTTGAAGATGAACTCTTGAACGAGAAATAAAATAAAATAATATAAAATAAACCTACCCATAAGAGAGAGACTGAGATCAGGTGGAGAGAGAAGACAGGGAGCAAGCACAGCCAGCTTTGAGTAGAAAGGAAGCAAAAGAAAAGAGATCAAAAACACAAACTTTTGGTATATTTGGGATGTCAAGCAAGCATATATGCCATGAACTAATTTATGTCTCTACACACCGAGACAAAGCTGAGAGAAGAATATTCATTGCAGAAAGAAAACACCCTGAATTAAGTGCATGGACGAAATTATTCAATAGTCATTCCCCCTCCAAGATCTTACAACTCACTGACACACATATCTATATATAAATATACGGAAAATTTCACATGTGGACCGGTCCGTACGGACTGGGACCTTTAGGATCGGTTTTCCGTCGTTAAAAACATATCCCCAATGTATTCACGGCGGAAAACCGTCGCTAAAGGTCCCGGTCCATATGTGAAACGGTCCCTATATATATATATATCATATTTATTGATTTAACTTAATTTTTTACAATGACCCCCTTTAAAATTTAATCTAAATCACATGTATAGTTGACCAAATAAAAATAATTCAATTCTTAATTAGTTTATTTTTTAAATTACAAAAAAGTGAAGATTATTAATGGTAGATGCTATTTACACATCACAAAACAGTTGATAACATTCTATTTTTTATCACCCAATGACAAACGAGTAAGTGTAGAAAGCCGAGAATAAGCCACTCGGTGTTTATGGGCCTAGTAAGGAATTTTCAAGTTTATACTCGATCATCATGAACCGAACAACATCCACTTGCTCACTTCTTGTTAGATTAATGAAAAATAAAATATTACCGAATAAAATATATTGTGCAAATAACAACTACCTCATTAATTTGAAACAAGAAAATATTTTAATTTTATAGTGGAACATAGGAAAACTAGGGTATACCTGTGCCATTCGGCACGGTAAAATAAATAAAATCTGATAGTAGGATAAAAAAATTAACATGTGTCGAATTTAAATCGACAAAATCAGTCAGTCTATTTTGAGCCCATGTCTAGTCTAGTTTAATATTGTGAACAACTGAAACGTAAGTTTAATATATCTTCATACTGAAAAAACTAAAAGTATACTGAATTGGATCGGCTTGTTTTTAATTTTTTAAAAAAATCTTTTAATCATAATCCAACCATGTAACGTACGTCTTAAAAATGACAAATTGAAATGACCAATAATATACCAACACATAACTTACGTCCTTAAATGTTATACAATAATTTTTCTTATTTTTTTTGCATAATTATATAGTCATGATAGATCTTGTTTAATTGATCTTGATTAGTAAATTTTAAATATTAAATTTTTATTAAATTTAAAATTTTTTGTTTTAAGTTATGGCATTTTTAATATATACAAAATTATTAGTATGTGAGAGTTTATTGTTTGTATATTATTGGTGTGAGTATTTTAACTTTGATGTGACATCTCGATGTGTGTATGAAATTTATCCAATAGTGTGGAACTAATCTACACCATAATATGTGTATTTTTAACCGATAAATTCTTATATTTTTTTGAAAAAAATTTTAGTCAAAAATAATATTTTATAATACAGATATAACACAAAAGTTCAGACTACAAACTGATGTTAGAAGAGTGATACTGTTCATTCATGCAGTATATTTTAACATTAAATGTTATCTACCTATAATCTGTGAGAGAGAGAGAGAGAGAGAGAGAGAGAGAGAGAGATGGCACTAACTTTGAGTAGAAAGGAAGCAAAAGAAAAAGGTCAAAAGCATAAACTTTTGGAATGTTTGGGATGTCAAGCAAGCATATAATATATAAAATTTACTTCCTCGGTCTGAAATTAATTTTAATTTTATTTTTAGAAATTTTCAAATTGATTTTCTTTCTAAGTGTAATAAATATATCAAGAGTTATTCAGTGATAAATATTTAATATATAAATTTAAAAGAGAAAGAAATTAAATGATACAAATCTTTTTAACTAAAACTCTTTTATTGCCATATTTATATTGTTATGGACAAAAATGTCCATTTAGTATTATTTTCAGTTTTCAAAATTTGAAATTCAGTAAGCTTTATTTATTACACCCTTATTTATATTAATAATAAAAAAAGTTACCTAGAACACTACAAACAAATCATTTTTAGAATACTGAAAATTTATAAATTTCCAATTAAGATATATATATATATATATTTACAAATTAGGAAACAATTGAGTATATTATTTTTCATATATTCATATATTTTGTAGTTAAACTTGCAATTTTCACTGCAATTCATATTTTTGCCTTTAATAAATTTATAAATTTCACTACAACATTTTTGAAAAACTTTTAGTGAACTTCTAAGCTTTGAAATGATTTATTTATTTTTTTTGCACAAAAGTTGGTATTACTCAATAAATCTAATCAAGATAAAAAAAAATGTAGTTAGCAAATCAGGAAACAAGTCATGTATATATATATATATATTGATATGGGTACGCATATCAAATCTCATATAATTAATTAGACTTTTGTGTTTATTATTATTTATGGTGATAAAATGTTTCATGATCGTATTAAAATATCTTATCTTGAGCATTTTGTAAAAATATGATCATGCATATAAGGGATTTTTCCTAGATTATCCCATATATCAAATATAATAAATTGTATTTTCGTTAAATATTAACCAAGTTAAAATTATTGTCCCCTTAAACAATATTAAAATCAAAGTGAGACTGTCAAACTTGTCATACCCCTTCTAAAGATGACAATACTCTCTTTGAAAAGAACCTTTTATTTTGAAGGGTAAATAAATTAATTTTATCATGAAATTTGGTGGAGATGATCTTTGTAATAAGTAGATCAATTATTTTCGCAGAATTTGTAGGTGGGTGTAATAAATATTAATATGTATGTCAATCTTCGGTCATTGAAATTTTATATGATCATCTCCGTAAATTCTAATTTAAATTTATTTATAAAATTTAGTTAAAATGATTTATTAATTATAAAAATTATATCTACTAACTTTAATTAAAAATCATCCCTTCACTTCTTAGAGTGGACTTGATCAATTTATACAGAGTGAAAAAGTAAAAATAAGACACACCATTATTTTCCAATGTGCTTGGTACCTTTCTTTCCTATCAAACTCCTTTTACATTTCTTCACGTACACATCTATCCATGCAACCACAAAGTAGTAGTGTGTGATTGAACAAAAGTGAATGCTAAAGAATCACACTTTAATTTAATTTGTTTATTTTTTATTATTATTTATTTTCTGTTTTGTTTATGTACAAACTCCTTTGCCATTACAAGTATATAAGCTAAGTTGTCCAATCAATCAATCCTCCATTATTGAGGGTCATGCATGCTATATATTTCTTTGAAGTTCTACTATTTTCATCAATTCCATTTTTGTTTAACCTCCACTAATTTTGCAAGTAACATTTAACAATATATGCAATACCTCTACATCTCTACTTCTACTTTTATCCCCATCTCCGCCTCCGCCTCCACCTTTGCTTTGCCTCTACTTCTACCTCTACATTTATATATCTTAATTAGATAGTTGTGAATTCAATTGATGAAAGACATGGAAAGACGCAAAGTTAAAAAGAGTGCGCGCGCTTTAGTCGTCTACCTATGCCTTATTATTGCAGCTACTTCTTTCTTTGGTCCTTCTGGTAAGTATAGTTTGTTCTATTCTCTGTCTCTTTGCAAGTAAAATACTATTAATTAATTAATGTACGTATCAAATGGAATGCGAAAACTAGCTAGCCAAATTGATAAATATTTTTTTTTCAACTTATATTAAAACAGATGCAAGAAAGTCAGCGCACTTATCAAGAGGTGTTCACGGACATTCAAGAAGTGTAGATCACAAAACTAGCAAAAAGGTAGTAAAGGCATTGAAGCGCTTGGACATTACAATTGATTCACAATTGCTACTTGATGATGATTCCACAAATTCTCAACCGTATGCCGTGAGCTCGCCGTTCAATCTCCCACCTTTCAACTCTCTTGCTCCAATTTCCTTGCCTGAAAGTAGTAGTACCCCTCCATTTTGTGAATATCCCCCTTCCAACCCTCAACTCCCTAATTCTCCGTCGATATCTCTTCCATCACCCCCCATTGGCGGAGGCGGAGTAGGAGGAGGTGGTGGTAGTGGTTACACACCATCACCCCCAGTTGGTGGAGGAGGAGCAGGTGGAGGAGATGGTGGTTACACCCCATCAACACCACCATATTCTTATTCCACACCAACTTTGCCTATCCAAGGCCCACCAGAAAGCCCAATTGGTACAGGCCCAACCCCACCATTTATATCTGTTCCAAGCCCCTCTGGTTACATACCTAACCCCCCAATCTATATCCCAAGCCCATCTGAGCCCAATCTTAGCCCGCCTTATAATTATGAGCCTAGCCCACCAACTTACGCAGTCCCAAGCCCACCTTCGGTTAACGTACCATCTCCTTTCGGGTTGGTTCCCACCCCACCAGTGTTCCAGCCGCCCGTGGTGTACCCACCACCCACTGTGCCACCATCTCCCAACACTGAGCCTACCACGGGTCTCTGGTGCGTGGCCAAGCCTTCGGTGCCTGACCCAATCATTGAGGAGGCCATGAACTACGCTTGTGGGTCTGGAGCCGATTGCAATTCGCTTCAACCCAACCAGCCATGCTTCCAGCCCAATACATTGATTGCACACGCTTCATACGCCTTCAATAGCTACTGGCAAAGAACAAAAGTGGCCGGGGGCACGTGTGAGTTTGGTGGGACAGCTATTCTTGTTACAGTGGATCCAAGTGAGTTCAGTCTCCCTTAATTTTAGTTTATCTATTCCTTCTATAGATTTCATCTGATTATTCATACTGCGACATGTGTTTTATAATGTCACATATGAACATGATAACATACTTTAAGGCTCCGTTTGATTGGAAGGTAAAAAAGAAAAATAAATTGAGTTAATTTTGGTGGAAAGATAGAAAATAAGTTGAGTGATAGATGTGATATCTTCTTGATTTTTAAGTTTTTCTATAAGGAATTTTTTTTTGCTTGGTAGTGAGTAAAAATATTCCACCAAAAATATTGAAAGAGGATATATACTCATAAAATGAGTAATATCTCTCATTTTATTTTTTATCTTTTTACACAAATTAATTAAATTTATTTTCTTTTTTCATCTTTGTAATCAAACGGAGCCTAAGAATGAAAATTTGTCCTATGATCTAATCTCTGATGTGTCCTCATCTGTCCCCACAGGTTATGATGGATGCCATTTCCTCACTTGACCATTGAATATGATGCTATATTTTGAAGACCCTTTTTTCCTAATAATTTTGAGAGATTAAAGGCACCAGGAAATAATGCCACAAAGAATCCCACTAGAAAAAGAAGGGGCTGCTTTCCAAGTATATATATATACACATACATACATATATACATACATATTTAACACTATTAATTCTTTAACCAGGGATTTTGTAAGCGAATATAAATAAATTTCTATAGCTACATCCATTTGTATTTTTGCTTTTAGTGATTCTTTTTGTTCTTTATGTATAATATTGGGAGTACTGATCTAAACAATGGGGTCTAAATCTCTTCCTAAAAATTAATAAACTACATTGCGATGCGATATTGTTAAGTGCCATCAACATACATTTTACGCGAGTGTCACTAGCTAGCTTTAAAAGATCAAAAACTAAAAATTTTGCAAGTTGATCGCTAAAACATGTATTTATGATTCCTATACTAAACTATAGAATGTATGTTATCATGCCTCCATGTTAATTAGTTCAAATTTTAACTGATATTTCTTTTTTCCTCTCGACTACATAAAATTGAGATTTCCTAACAAACCTCAAAGTAGAATCGCTCCTATTGCTTCCTTTCTTTCTTTTCTTTCTTAGTTGTGGTTTTGGTTGGTATTTACCATTTGATACTCCTGCAATTAATGGCTCGTTTGGTTCAAGATTTAAACCATTCCGGGAATGTTAAATTCCATTCCGAAATGATTCGCGCGTTGGTTCAAGTTTTAAGTCCGGAATAAATGATTCTAGGAACAAACCTTTCCCTCTAAGTTCTCCCATTTAAATCATAAGAAATAAACCATTACCAATGGGCATCTTTTTTAATTTTTTATGTTAGGACTAAAATAACTCTCTTCCTTATGAATAAATAATTCTTTTTCCATTCATGTATGAAAATATTGTTTGGAACCTTTTTTTTAGTTACTCTGCTGCGCAAAAATGAAAAAAAAATATTTGGAACTTTTTTTTTCTTTTTTCTTGTTGTAATTTTTTTTAATTACAAAAATTGTAATTTTTGTAGGATAGTTATTAGTTAGGCATATGTAATTTTTATAATTTATTATAATAATTGTCTCTTTTGAAAAATTAGTAGGAGATATCTTCTTATCTTATAAAAAGAAGAGTATTTTTGTAATTGATACTTTATTCCATTCCCATTCCCGGTTGAACCAAACATCGGCATGGCATCCTAGATGCCATGAAAAAAACTTTCCAGGAATCAAGTATGCCCATTCCATACTCATTCCATTCCCAAAACTCGAACCAAACGAGCCCTAAGTGTTTTGCAAATGAGTTCGTTGAACCTTACACGAGGAGAACTATTTTCTGGAATAAAGCTCGAAATAAAACTCCAACAAGATCAGCGACGCTTTCAGTTAGCAAATTATCGACATCATAAAGTTTCCAGGAATGAATGGTCCTGCTTAATTAATACATTTTAGGTGGAAGGATTTCTACTTCATCTATTTATTTTGTGTGATAAATTTTAAGAAAGATGTAGAAATTTTACTACAAAATTATTAGATCCATATCTTCATATTTATCACAAGTTGAGGGGTCCAACTTTTAGAACCACAAATGTATATCTGCATTAGAATCGCGACTCAATGCATACCGTCTCATTCTCATTGTTATGTAGCTCTTCCACAGAATGACAATGTGTGAGGTGGTTTTTTTTTTTTTTTTGAAGGGGATAAAGAGGATGAAGAAAGGAATCATCTCACCAAGTTAGTTTAAGTGGTTTGTATCTATGTATATATCGAAAAGGTTATTCATTTGAATTTCAGTTAAAGTAGTATTTCCTTAATTATATAGTGTATGAAGAGTATTATATAGAATAGTCTGGTGGTTTTTTGGGTTATTCTGGCATAAATTAAATGTCCCACAATTTAGTCATTTGTTCAGAACATGAACAAATCCTATCAAATTTAACGACCCATATGAATGCAATGACCAAAGTGGAACGCGATGGATAGTTTACGGAGCCATTTGGCGCATTTTTAAGTTTAGTTGGCATTTTGCAACTTCTGCAATAGTTTAATGACCATTTATGTAGTTTACAATAGAATAAATACCAGAGAACTGCAGAAAATGAAAAATGAAAGATCCAAGTCTCAATCGATATTAAAATAGATAATCAATACCATCGCATTATTATCGTTCACATTATTTACATTTTTGCTAGCTCTTCAAGTGTTCCAGCAATATTTTTACAAAAGGACAACTATTCGATCTTCATTATTTTTCTCGTGGTTGCTAAAGTTAATAAAAGGGTTGATCACTTTGCTTGCCAAATATGCCAGGGCCGTATGTCGAAGATATCACGTCGATGAGGAGGGGAAATTGTAAGGACACAAAAGAGGTGATTGGAAAAAAGGCTAATGCAGCCAGTGGTAAAAGAATCCATGCCCTCTTAAGACCGAACAAAAGATAGAGCGAGGCGCTAAAAGCTGTCATCATGGTAGTGATTGACAAAAATAAAGTAACAAGACCAATAATCAATCTCTTTGGTAAGACAAGGAGAAAATCACTTTCTGCGTAACGTGAAGTGAGGATCGACAAGAACATTAGCAAAGAGGTAGTAGATGTGAATAAAGATATCACATCTGAAACCGCAAAGACAAGGAAGATATTATCCTTAAGAAAATTAGGAAGGCCATTAGAATTGTCTCCACCTGGTACGGTAATGGCTGCTGCAAATACTACAGTGGCAATGAGCGCTGCTACAATTGTACATGAGTAAGATGTGTCTTTCATCCATTTTTCTCCTCCTAGTACCAAGTCTTTGTGTTGCGTGGTAAACACCATTGCAGGGGTTTCTTTTGTGTCGTTTTTCTTTTCTTTATAGGTTGGAATCACCAATTTTTCCACTGCCTGAAAATAGCAAATTTATCGCGACAATTTGACATTAGATTTATGGTTAAGAAAAGCAATTCCTTCACACATTAAAAAACTTACTCATTTGTTTATAGATTGGAACATGTTTTGAGGCCTTCTTAAAAAAATTCCGAAATAAATAAGATAAACTTTGAAATATTGGATAGATTTATTACCCGAAACCATTGCCACTCCCGCTGCATTTGAAGAGCCGCACCAGACTTAAGATCAAGTTTGTGTGGAGGTGCTAATCTTCCAGCTAAATGTAACATAGTGTTTCCTTGCTCATCTATGAGCAGTGTCGGATAATGTTTATAATCATTCATTTGATATATGAGGTTGAAAACATTTTCGCAACGGTTTATAACTGCCACTTCAAGCATGTAATGGCTTTCTTCATCCCTAGAAAACATTGCATCTGGAAATGCATCCACAATTTTTTCTACAATCTCGTGAATGCCTAGCTCCGCTGCCAGAAGAATTGGTGATGCGAAAAGGGATGCCTGAGTCGTTGCATCCCCCAAAGATAAAATTTCATTGCAAATCCTTTGGACAAGATTAAGAGCTTGATGATGCATAACTTTTATAGATTGAATACGCGCGGCTTCAGGCACTGTGACCCTAAAAAAAAGATATCAATACAAAAAAACGTAGGCATTGTGTATGCGCTCTTAATGACATCTTTAAGGGTAATTGTTTCTCCATACATAATAATTTCGCTGCCTCCCAAAGCTTCTCATGTAACTTCTGCAATACTGCACAATAGGGAGGAAAACATTGCTTAGAGTCCAAATTTGGGTTATCTATTCTAAAACATAATATTTAAATTGGACACTATTAATTATAAATTAGAGCATTCAATGAAATTTGAATGCAACTTTAAATACCATAAAAAACATGATTAAAACATTAACTAAATTTATATAAGGAAATATATATATATATTCTTAGATTACTTTTAAATAATGCTTTTCTTTAATTGTTAAAATACTTGGTATTAGCTCATGTATATAAATATAAAAAATACATATGGACATTTTTATGTGTTGAATATGGAAAACAAGTATAAATATGATAATTCGAGCTAGCTTTTAGTATCCTAAGTAGTAGGCGTGGCATGAGTTTGAATTTACACAGTTCCTTCCACGACCATAATATAAATGAAGATAGTTAGGCTTCATTTGATAACATGTAAAAAGATAGAAAAAATAACATATTTGTGTGACAAGTTGAAAATTAAGTTTAGGGATGAGGCGAGATTCTCTTGCTTTTTCCATGGAAAAAAAATTCTTTATACAGCAGTGAAGAATTTTTTTTCACAAAATATAAAGAAAAATGGAAGACGTGTATTCATAAAAAATGGAGAGCATCTCACGACTTCATTCAACTTATTTTCCAACTTTTCATACAAATTAATTGTTTTTCCTATCATTTTCTATTTTAGTATCAAACGGAGCCTTAGTAACATGCTACAATCATTCAATTTTGCGCTCGCAATCTTGTAAAAGAAGACCTAGTACGTATAAAGAGTATTTTTTGTACTTGATCTTTTTGCAAACTATTAAGTTATCAAGAAAGTTATTCATACCAGAAGTGCAGTATTTTCCTGCGCATAGTTGAACCGAGCCATGACACAGCTGCGTAAATTCTTGAGCTTTATAGTATGGATTTTCAATGTCGAATCCGTCGGGTGTTTTAGAGTAATTCTCAAAATTAACAGGAACACCTTCAAGATAAAAGTGTGTTTAACGTTAGCATTTTCCAATGCGCAAAAGGGCGGAGGTACACGGGGACCGGGGGGTCACAACCCCTTTGGAATTTCAGAAAACAATAAGGAATATGGAGTAATAAGAACATTTAGGGACTTTTTTGTGAGTTTTCAAATTTTAGGGTTCTCTTTGTAATTCTTAAAAGGGATTTTGTAATAATAATATGCATAAGTTGAATGTTGAACGAAGAGGCGCAGCTTTTTATTATCTTATTACAAAATTCACCCAATTGTTTTCAATAATTGCAAACAAAACCCTAAAGTTTGAAAACTCACAAAAAAGTCCATAAAACTTTAAACTACGGCAAGGCCAAAAAAAATAAACCGAGGCTATGCTCTCAGCCTCTCCATGACTGATGGTTCCTTGTCCTCACTACTTGCTAGGGAAAAAAAAGATCTACTTAATTCATGACACCATTTGTTCATATTCTGGTTCAACTTCTGAATGTGCGCGTACACACAAACACAAACACAAACACACACATATATGTATATTATAAAACAAGATTTTTATGTAATAAAATAATAAATCAATCTAAGGTCTCATATTAATCCTTAAGGGTATGTTTGACGCATCGAATTAAAGGGGTGGATAGGATTATTTAATCACACCTAGACGAGATAAAAAAAATAATCGGTTTCCCCCCTCTTAAAATAGGTGGTCTTAAAGAGAAGGGCTTGTATAAGTACATTTGGGAAACTCAAATGGTAATTCACTCTTAACACATTTAGGAAAAGGGCCTATCTTATTTGTGCAGATCGATTGTAAATTCAAACGTATTTTTAATAGTCTTGATTTTATTCAAAATGCAAATCGATGATTATCTATATGTAAAGGACCAAATTGAATCTGCAGAATAAAACCATAGATTATGCTCTTGCCATAAACGAATAGAGAATTTATTTATATTTTACCCCCATGAATTTTGTTTCCATTTTTACTTTAGTCGAAAATCTAATGTGCCGTATGTTTCTTGGACGGAAAATGACATGTGTAGCTGTTGGATTTTTATGTATTTAAAAAGATGGGAGAAAGAAAAAAAAATAGCACCAAATAAGCATTCTTGTGTTTCCTAAGTCCCACATAGGAGATATATAAAACCTTTCATGTGTTTTTATAAGGAAGAATTTGGTTATATAAGGGCTTGAACCTTTTGGGCATTAGACTTTTTGGCTATTGGGTGAGGGTTGGATGGTGTGGTTCACACTTCACGTGCGCACCAACCGACCCGGGCCGGGCTTGAGCTTGGGTTGGGTCAAGTATTATTTTTTTAGAAAAAATTCTTTTCGAAAATTTTATTTATTGAAAATAAAATTATTTTATTTTGATTTTCGTAATTGTTTTTTTACTTAGTCTTTCCGTTGTTGTGGATAGATGATTCTCTCCCTTAACCCCTTTTTTCTCTCCCTCAACGCAACAATGCACAACGGGAAGAATTATCTCTTCTTTAATAATACTGCCGTCTTCTTAAAAAATATACACAACGAAAATTACCTTCATTGCAAAATACCTTCTGAAGCTTAAAAAAAATTCCTCCAATTTTTTTTTTCCTCCGGCAGGAATAGTTTACCGATTCCAACCAAGATAAATAAGGAGTTAGAATTCCTATTTCCCATCGTGCAAGGGAAATTGAGATAGAGGGAATTATCTAGACTTGTTATATCTTGAGGACGGCGTGGCCATTAAGAACTGCGAGTACAAACATCGAGCAGAGCCGCGAAATGTCTTAAAGAGAACAACCTAGTCTGTGACTCAACTCGGTGTTTCCCGATCGTTATTCGGTAACTTTGTTCTAGTTTCAAAGTAGCTAATGTGGCTTAAAGATTAAAATAGCACGTGGCATTTTTGTCTAATAATCTAATGGACTAAAGTAAAAATAGGGGCAAACTTTGAGGATGGGTAAAATGAATTTCATGGACGAAATTGCAAAAGTGATCAAACTTTAAAGGGATAAATTATGTATAACTCCATATATTAATGAGTATGATGTAAAATGAACTTGATGGATAAAATTGTAAAATTGGTCAAATATTGGCTACGTTTGACGCACAGGATAAGATGGTGGAATATGATAACTCCATCCTATCCCATATTTGGTATTCGTCGGGATTATATATCGAAACGGATTATTTATCCCACCAAAATGTTTTATCCCATCGAGATCCTATCCAACTTTCTAATCCGGCACGTCAAACCCATCTCTTAGGTGGGATTTGTTAATTCCTCTCTCGGTTGAATAAGAAGCTTTAGCGGGATAAATAATCCTCCCTGATATCCAATCCCGACGAACACCAAACATGAAATAGGATAAAGTTATCCTATCATCCACTCTTATCCTACACGTCAAACGCAGATAAATTATATATAATTTGGCATAGAACATAAATTATATGTAATTCCATATAGAACTAATAACTAATAATAGAGGTAGAGAGAACTTACAAGAATAGAGTATGCGTTGCCAAAGGCTTAGAGATGTTCCGCTAGGGAAAGCAGACGACTTTCTAGCCATGGCTTTCAACACTGAGTCGCCATTGTCAAGTTTCAACGTAACCAAATGAGGATAGCACCTTACCAAATCCAATGCCACATCTATAAAATTTAAAATATATATCATCAAATCACATAATTTATTTAAATTTTATCTCGCTTTCATGTCAAAATTACACTATTATATTGGGGGAGGAGGATATATGCTATAGTTGTACGCTATAAACTCACAAGTTCTCGCCCAAGTTGCGATTTAGGTTTATCAAGTTGCGATTTAGGTTTATTGCACCTATAATATATACTAAGAATCTTATCATTACACTACTGATGTTGTATATTTGGGTCGTTAGAATCTCCTCCCATTAAATCATTTACGTTCTCGTCAGCTGTACAAACACGACCTAGTATATCGGCATATCACATGGTAGTGGTCATGGATCCTCTCTGATACCATACGTAACCACCCGTGTTGTCCTCTAAAATGGCTAGCGTAAGTCGTAATTTAGGTTCATAGCACCCATATATATATACCAATAATCTTTCCATTACACTATCGATGTGACATATTTTGAACCGTTACAAGTAAGTTCTGAACATATTTTTAAGTTATGGTGGGGGTTCTTTGCTATTTGGACTAATGCACATGCTCACATATATACTTATTTTTTAATTGAAGAGTAAGCTAAACATGGGTAATCAACCTTTTTAGATCCCTGAAGTTTGTTTCTCGTGTCACTTTGATCCCTAATGTTTCATTTGCTACATTTTGGTTTCATGGTTTGAATTGACTAGCACTTTCATCTAAAATTGGACATCCCGCCAATTCTTTGGGCATATAGATTTTCCTTCTAGATAAAAGATTGGGGGGGGGGGGGGGGGGGTTCCAATTTTAGATGAAAGTGCCAATCAACACAAACTTTGAGGACCAAAATGTAGCAGGTGAGAACAACAAAATAGGGAAAAAAGTGGCACAAGATATAAACTTCAAGATTTTGTTTGGTTGAAGTTTTTAAATGTTTAATTTAAAATTTATTTTTAAGTAGATTTTATTAAAACTGTTTTTCAATTCGATTTGTATATGGTACACTATTTTTTAAAAAAATTTACAAAAGATATAATCTTTGTTTTTTATTCATTTCTTTAAGTTTTTCTAAAATACAGAAGAAAAAAATAATAAAAGAAGATTCTTTTTACTTGAATGAAGTTTTTAAAATGGGTGACCCAAACAGGATTTTTATTTTTAAAATACCCAAAAGATTTTTTAAAAATCCAACCAAGCAACACCCAAAATTTAAAAAGGTTAATTACCCACTATACATTAAATATAAATAAAACATTAAAAAGTAAAAACTCACCAAAGAATCCAGAATCAATGGTGCTAATTAGAAGTTCAACACCAGCTTGGCCTTGTAAAGAACATGGGTCCACATCCTCTTTATGAACACCCAACAAAAACACAAGGGTGGTCTTATGGGCATTTGAGGCGGCCCTCATAATTGGCAACAAGCCCCTTTTGTTTCTCATATGGAGCAAAGAAGGGTTCTTTTTGACCAAAATAGAGGCAGCCTCCTTGTTACCAAGCATAGCAGCAATATTAAGGGCAGTGTTACCGTAGTCATCTGTAAGAGCTAGTGCCTCAGTGGGCATCAATTGCACCAATTTTTGGACCATTTGATTGTATTGGCCAGTCCCAATTATCACTTGTAGGCATGTCATTGAGATTGCATTGATCTTGGCTGTTAGTGCATCTTTGTCTTGGTCTATGAATTTTTTTATAATCTCCCAATTTCCTCTTAGTGCTGCTTTGTATAGTGGCAAGTAGTAGCTTCTGTCGTTTGCTATTGAAATATATTGTCAGCCAAAAACAAAATAAAAAATAGATTGATTTCAAAGAAAGAAAGATAAAAAAAAAAGTGCTAGTAAAGATACCCTTAAATTTTAGTTTTAATATTCATAGACACTTAAATTAGTTTTTTAATTTGAATGTGCACTCCTAATTTAAGCACCCAAATAAAAAAATCTAAATTGTTCATTCTTTCTTACAACACTTAAGTAAATTAATTCTGTAAAACAAAGAAGGAAATATTGTTCATTATTTGTAAAAATGTTAGTATGCTATCATTAAACATTGTCTACATGAATTAGATATTTAGTTCAAAAAGAGGTAAAACATAAGTGTTACATACAAAATTGTTATAAATAAAAGAAAGAAAAATAACATACAAAATTGTTACAAATAAGGCTCTGTTTGATTGCAAAGATGGAAAAGGAAAATAAATTTAGTTAGTTTGTGTGAAAAGATAGAAATTAACGTGAGAGATGTTGCTCATTTTATGAGTAGATATCCACCACTTTTCTATATTTTTGGTGAAATTTTTTTCCTCACCACCAAGAAAAGAAAATCTGTTCATGGAAAAACTTAAAAATTAAGAGTATATCACCTCTATCACTCAACTTATTTTCCATCTTTTGACCAAAGCTAACTCAATTTATTTTTCTTTTCCACCTTCCTATCAAACGAAGTATAAAAGAAAGAAAAATAAGAAAAACACATATCGATTATGAAAGAAACAAATGAAAAAGTAAGAATTTTAGTATGCTATCATCAAACACTGTTTACATGAATTATGAGGGGGCATAAAATTATTATTGGAATGCTGGGCTAGCCCAACACTTTAAAGCACACGAGTCGAACCCAATTCAGTGGTGTAGCAGTCAAAGGGTCAACGAAGAGCAACCTGGGTGTCGAAGTCAGCTTCCCGCCGCGAAGAATGAGAACTCGACACACCTCGGGATTAGCTACTTCGAGTGGCCAAAACCCTCGACGAAACTGAGAACGTGCGGAAGGATGTGATGGAGCCTTAATCATCATGAGGAATACATGCAAAGCCACCAACTGTGATGGAAGTCACCTACCCACGCAACATCTCAGCCGCTTATGCAGAACGCAGCCACCAATTTTTGACATATGTGTGATGTAAAAGTGACCAGTCTTAAATGGAAATCATTTCACAATTAATGCCAGGAGGACCCACATTTTACCTCAGCTGTGTTCTAGCTATGTACCCTAATGGATAATTGTAACCCTAATTCTATACACATATAAATAGAAATGGATAACTCTAAACAAGGAGTGGATTTCTATGACAAAGGAATCTAGAGAAAGGTAGAGAGAGAGAGAGAGAGAAAGAGAGTAAGAGATAGTAAAAGCTGGTAGCTTGTCTTTTTTGTTCTTAACTCTATTGTTAAAGCAATAAAAGCACATACAAACACTAAAGAATGACGTACTGCCAATAGATCTGAAAATCACTGGAGGAACCTACCTACAAACAAAATATCATTGTCTTGCCTCTCACACTGCTAATGGTGCATTCATACCCACGAAGAATATCTCATTCGTGGCCCTGGCCGAATTTTATGCTACCCACAATTGGCACCGTCTGTGGGAAACACTAGATTTCTCTTCACCATTCTTTATGGTTTAGTGACGCTCCTTTACACCAAAAGAATTGCAAGAGGTCGCAAGACCTTGACCTCACAACAGGTCAGCGTCGGTGATGGAATGACCCCAAACCTGCTTGAAACCGTTCATTCAACCTCCTTGATGAGGGGGTAGTGGACAACAATTATAACGAGCTAAGCAACATGATCGGAGGTTCTGAAAGAGAGCTCACCAAGCTAAGGATGGAGAACATAGCTCTCCAGGCTCTCCTCAGGGAATGTCTGAATAAGTTTATCCTTAGTGAGGACAAAGAAGACACGATACAACCATCCTTGAGTAAAGCTCCAGTAGCTAGGGGTGCTAACCGTCCTGCCAAACCCGATCGGTAACCGAAAGCAGAAAATCTGCAGCAAATAGAAGAATAGGCCAAGCTACTGAGCTCAGATTTTAGTCCACACCACACAGGTTCCGATCAGTGCACAGCTCAAGGGAGAGAACAAAGTGTCTTTGAAATACTGAGTGAATCAAGGAAGAATGGACTTCTACGGGTTTAATTTTCCCAAAAACCATTAAAAATCGGTACAACGAAAGTGTCTTTGAGAGAATCAGGAGAAGGACTCGGGCCCAAAAACATGGTACAAGATTTATTTAAAGAAGCTTATAAGCTCGCCGGGAAGGCCTTTGCTCACAAGCCAACAGATCTGGCGAGGAAATCACTTAAGGAATATAGTGGCTCCCCTTTACTTAGAGGAAAGCAGAGGCGGTCCCTCCAAGGAAGTTCTGCACCCCTAAGTTTAACGTTTATGACGAGCGAGCCGATCCTGTCGACCACATCTGGTATTACCAGCAAGTTATGGCACACTGGTTCATGGACGATGCTGTGATGTGCAGGATGTTCCCTGCCAGGCTGGGGAACGCGGCTTTTACGTTGGTTCACCAAACTTCCCTCGGGGCAAATAAAAAACTTCAGGGACCTCGCTGAGCAATTCACTGCGAGATTTATCACCAACAGCGAGATAGTGAAGGGCCTGAAGGCCCTCACAAACACACGGAAGCAAAATGGGGAGACCCTCCGAGAATACTCCTCCTGGTATTGGGAAACATACTAGGAGACAGAGGATTGTGACTTGAGGTTCGCTCTTAACACCTTCAAGTACGGGCTGCTGAAGGATAGGAACATGATTTATAACTCTCTCACTAGGGTCCCACCTTATACCTTTGAGGAGCGGAAGAAGGAAAAGGACAATGTGAGTGATGAAGGGTTCAGAGGGGTGAATACAGTTTTCACAAAGCTGATTCACAAAGTCATGTCGATAACAAGGACCAACCGTTCTTCGAATAGCCGAGGCAGATGGTCAGTGACCCAGCCAATTGGGACAAAGGGCTGAGATACTCTTACCAGAAGGATCAATGGCATCAGACGAAAAACTGCAAGGTCCTCAAGTTGTTCCTTGAGGGATTAGTGAAGAAGGGCCATTTGGCCACGTACGTGAAAGTCAGTGAGAAACCAGGGAAGAAAGATACGAGGAGCAGTAGTGATGAGGAGAGGCCGAAGAGGCTGGCTAACAAGGTGGTGATAGGGGTAGTCGAGGGGATACACGCCTTTACAAACTTAGAACACATGACTAAAAGCTCCATTAGAGCCTATGTCTGAAGGCCAAATGCGTAAAGAGTGTGTTTAACATCGAGGTGATGTTAGTCACCGCTTATAAGTGAGAAAGGAAGAACAAGTGGTCCTACACGATAACCTTCACCAACCAGGACATGCAAGGCATTGACGCTCCCCACAATGATGCTCAGGTTCTAATAGTGAAAGTCAACACCTTTGACATGAGAAGGGTGTTGATAGATCTCGACACTTCCACTGAGATTATGTACTATACTATGTTCAAGAAATTAAACCTCCCTCATCCCAGATCCGAAACGTCGACCTGCCCGTCTTCAGTTTCAGTGGCTAAGTGGTCTGGCTAATTGCTATAGTCGACATCCCAGTCTGGCTTGGCCCAAAGGGAAAAATGGTGGACTTCATTGTCATGGACATCGACTCGCCATACAAAGCAATCATTGGGCAAGGTTGGCTGGGGTAGATGAATGCCGTAACGTTCCCTTTTCATCAAAAGCTGAAATTCCCCAGTGATGAGGGGATAGCCATGGTACGTGGCAAATAAGAGGACGCCTGCTACTATTTCGGCTAGCAGTGTAGAGTGTCACATCCATCAAGTGACCGCTTGAACTATCCAAGGGCCTTCAGGTTGGGGCCAAAAAGGATGAAGAGACCAATGGCGGCGAAGGTGCCAAGAAGGGACTTGGAAAGAGGAAAAAATGTGACAAGTTTAAGGCCTCTCATCAAAGAGAGAACGCCTAAAAAAATTGCTACTAATTACAACAGGGGGCAGTGTAACGACTCGGTCTCGAGTTAAGCAAGATATTGTCTGCTTTGGCGTAAAGCCGCACGGTTTTATTTTTAGCGGGAGTCACCAAGACACCCCCAAAAGGCCTCTTGCTAATTGGGTACTGAATAGGTACATATGAAACTAGGATCCTCTACCCATTATACTACCGATGTGAGATATGTTAGGTCGTTGCAATCTTTCCCTTTTAATTCCCTATCTTCCTCGTCAGGTCAAGGTCATAAACAATTAATCTCGGCTCACTTAGCCGCATCCAGTGATTTCGGCTCGCTGTCATCCACGCAGACCCGACCCATAATATCCACACGTCACGTGGTAGTAGACTTGGGTCCTCTCTAATATCATCTGTAATGACCAAGTGCCATGTTTAGCAAGATATTGTCTGCTTTGGCACAAAGCCTCACAGTTTTGTTTTTGGCAGGACTCATTAAGACACCCCCAAAATGCTTCTTACTAATTGAGTACTAAGTAGGTACATATGAAACAAGGATCCTCTACCCATTATACTATCGATGTGAGACATTTTGGGTCATTACAGGTTGCCCATTGATGGTGGGACACGCAGGTTGCCTGAAGACAAGGTCTTTGAGGAACTTATCCAAGTCGCTACAATTGATTGCAAAAACGAGGAGCAAAAATTCTTCTTGATTAAGAGCACATTGGGGGTGAAGGAGAAGGAGGAATTGGTCAAATTCATGAGAGACAACGCCGACGTATTTGCATGGCAACCATATGACATGCCTGGCATCGAAGCCAAAGTTATGGGCGATAAGCTCCACATCGACAAAAAATTCAAGCCAATCAAATAAAAGTCGAGGAGATCGGTCGAATAAGAGGTTTAAAAGTTACTGAAAGCTAGGGCTATTTAAGAAGCCTAATTTTCAGAATGGATATCGAACCCGTAGTGGTGAAGAAAAACAACAGGAAGTGAAGGGTTTGTGTAGATTTCATTGATCTAAACAAAGCCTGCTGAAAGATAGCTTTCCACTACCTAGGATAGACCAGCTAGTGGATTTGGCTGCTGGACTTGAGAGAATGAATTTCCTGGACTCGTACTCTACGTACCACCAGATCCCTTTATTTGGTCTCAATCAAGAAAGCATAGCCTTTATAACGATGATGGGCCTGCATTGTTATAAGGTCATGTCATTCGGCCTTAAGAATGCAAGCGCCACTTATCAAAGGCTGGTAACAAAGATGTTCATTGAATATATTTATTTTGAAATGTTTTGATAGGTGTTAACCATTCTTCAAGGCCCTAAAGAAATCTAAAATATTTATTTGGGATGAGGAATGTGATAAAGCCCTAGCCGACCTAAAAGCATACCTCAATAGCCCACCTTTAATATTAATCCCAAGCCCACATGAATAACTCTATGTTTACTTGTCCTCATCATCAAAAGCAATTAGTGCCACACTGATTAGGGAAGAAAACAAAGTCTAGAAGCCAGTATACTATGTTAGCAAAAGCCTAGTTTGAGCCGAGATAAACTACTTGCCTATAGAAAAACTAGTGCTGGCTTCAATCACAACCTCCAAGAGGCTACAACACTACTTCTACTCCCACCCCATTAAATTATTAACCACCACTCCTATGAAAGCTTCCCTACGATGATCAGATATGTCGAACTGAATAGAAAAATGGTTAGTTGAATTGGACCAATTCCACATCGAACACGAGCCAAGAACGGCGATAAAAGGGCAAGTGTTGGTTGACTTCATTGCCGAGTTCACAGATTGTCAGGCAACTCCTGATGGGGAATGTGGTGACCTAACAGTTGGGCCACTTGAACAACTAACCGCCCTAACTGGGGGCAAGAGGCAACAGAAGCCATGGACATTGACCGCAACATGGTCGATAAAGACCAAAACCAGACCTAGACCCTACTCATAGATGGTTCATCAACCATAGAAGGGTAAGGCATTATCATCATTCTTAAGTGCCCAGAAGTCTCAGTGATAGGGCAAGCTATCCAATCTAGCCTCTAAAATGAGGCCGAGTATGAAGCATTGATATTGGGCCTGAAAAAGGCAAAGATGTTGGGCGTACCGAATCTGGTAGTCCACTGCGATTCTCAGTTAGTAGCAAACTAGCTAACTGGAGAATACTCAACCAAGAACTAGATAATGGGAGTTTACATGAAACTCGCCCAAAAGTTGTTCAAAAATTTTAACTTGGCACACATCGAGAGGTTTTCCCGAACACACAACAGCCATGATGACGCCTTAAAGATCTTGCTTGGGCAATGGAATTCGGTTTGAAAAGACCTATTGAGGTAGAATTGTTTCGGGGCCAAGTATTGATGCTGAACATAATTGCCAACTGGTCAGCAAGATAAAATCCAACTGGGGGTTTGCTTGTAACGACCCGGTCCCACCTCAGTACGATATTGTCCGCTCTGGGTAGCGTCCTAGCCAGGCCTCAACCCCAGGATATCTATCCTCACAGCTTTGTTTCTGGGAGCTCACGACCAGCTTCCCAGGGGGTCACCCATCCCTGGATTTCTCTGGCCCAAGCACGCTTAACTTCGGAGTTCTCATGGGATCCGAAGCCAGTGAGCCTCCCAAAAGGCCTCGTACTTAATTAGCGATCATATCTTACTTATATGGGTCTCCAAGGATCTCCCAACTTCCGGTGTGGGATGCCCCCTTTGAGCTACCATTCCTCCACACAAGGGAGTACTCATCACTCAGGGCGTCACATGGCTGGATGGATCTAATTTTCCACTATCTCAGGGATGGTTCCCTCCCCGAAGACAACAATGAAGCCTACAAAATTAGGTCCCAGGTAAGTCGATATTGGCTTTCACTAGACCATAAGCTATATAGGAGATCGTTCTCGGGTTCCTACTTGAGATACGTTCACCCAAGGAAGGTTTAAGAGGTTCTTTCAAAACTCCATGAAGGTAGTTGAGAAAGTCACACTGAGGGCTGATCACTGGCCCACCGAGCTAGAAGCCAATGTTATCGGTGGCCATACATGCAGAAAGACGCCATGGCTTATGCCTTGAAATGACAAGTGTCAAAAGCATGTGTCGATCATACATCAGCCCGGCACCCAGCTGCATCCCATGACAAGCCCATGGCCATTTGCTCAATGGGGCTTGGATAAAATTGGCCCATTTCCGAGAGTGTCGGGGTCAAGATGATTTTTTTGCTTGTGGTAACTGACTACTTCACTAAATGGGTAGAAATAGCGGCCCTGACCAATATTGCCGACTCATATGTAAAAATCTTCCTATAGGAGAACATCATCATGTGCTTTGGCATTCCCAAGATAATTGTCTTCGACAACGGAACCCAGTTCAAAAGCCGAAAAATTCTAATTTTTTTTGAAAACTTGGGGATATGTCAAAGCTTTTCCAGTATGGCTCACCCACAAACAAACGGGTAAGCCGAATCATCCAACAAGGCTATTCTCGAAGGCCTAAAGAAAAGGCTAGACAACATTAAGGGAAATTGGGTTAAGGAACTCCCCTCGGTACTTTGGTTGTTCAGAACCATGCCATGCTTATCAACCAACGAGATGCCCTACGTATTGGCCTATGGGATGGATGACGTCATCCCGCTCGAAGTCTGCTTCCCCACTCAGCGAACCATGCAAGTAGAAGTAGGGGGCAATGACGCAGCCTTGGAAGAAGCCATGGATTTTGCCAACGAAATGAGAGAAATAGCTCTTATCTGATTGGCCAATTATCAGCAGAACCTATCTAAGCAAAGGTTCAACCAAGTGAGTCCTAGAAGCGTCAAGGTTAGCGATTTGGTTTTGAGAAAGAATATGGGCTCTATGATTAACCCAATGCACGGCAGGCCAGTAGCTAATTGGGAAGGGCCTTACATAGTGACTGGGTCAATAGGGACTGGTGCCTACTACTTGAATGACCAAGATGGGACGAAAATCCCAAATCCCTAGAACATCTCCAATTTAAGGATCTACTACCACTAATGTTTTTGTAAGAAGCCATGTCAAAGGGTTCTTGTCTTTGCCGACTTTATCATTCAATGAAAGAAATTTTTGTGCTCACTATTGTGCAAGATAAATACCTCTTCTAGGGGAACCCATTCCTTGAAAACTCAAGGGCTTAGTAAGCATAGTAAAAACTACCTGGTAGGAAGGGCTGAGAAAGTCAAATGAAGTTTAATCAAACCATAAGGCTTGGTAAGCCGAGATGAACACGCCTAGTAGACGAGGCTTCTAGTGCCAACCATGCGGGCTGGTGCTTTATCAAAAGTACATCGGCGCTATTTCCTTTGAGAAAAATTAAAACTTTACAGGTCTGGTAGGTCGTTGCAAAATGTTTGTGCCTTCGGGGCACACTGCAGGCTTAGCCAAACCGAACAAAAGTGGAGTATAGTAGACTGTCACATGTTCACAATCACTAAAGTGGGATTCGTATAGAAAGGCGCTTAGAACATAGAATTTCTTGTTTGGCAAACGCAAAAGAAATGTCTTAAAGTTTAACATGTATCCAGAAACATGAAACTACAACTTTCAATTATTACATTGGCATTAATGGTAAGATGAAAGACAAGAATGCGTCTGTTCATTAATTAAAAAATGTATACATGTGGAGGGCTTCTTGGCCAACTACAATAAAAGTCAAAAAAAGAAAGCGTAAGGAACTCAGTCCTTGTGACACATTTCCTGCCATAGCACATTCCTTTCAGTCATCGCCGCTGTGTACCATTTCCTCGAAGCGTTGTAGGACTCCTCTTGGCGCTCATGAATTTGATGCCTTGTGTCCAAAGCCGCCTTTAATCAGGCAATCTATCAGGCAACGTGTGCCCCCTCCACCAAGGGCATATCTAGTTTGCGCTGGACATTCTCCAACTAGTGGGTTTTCTTGGTAAGCTCCAGTTGAAGCCCGGTAAATCTTTTCGGACACCTCCCTCATAGTTATTGAGTGGGGAGGAATGAAGTAGGTGTCACCCCCACCACCAGGGTGATTCGAACCAACACCACTTACAGCACCACTGTTGTTGGTTGCCATGGCGGACTATCAATAATTCTTTAAAACTCGAAGGAAAGTATCATTCGATGAAAGAAACGTTCTGCTTTAAAACATTGTGATGAGCAATCTGAAGGAGAAATGCCTTTATTTATACATGAGTAAATAAAGGATCATGGAAGAACGAAGCGCCGCAACCCTTTCAGAGCAGTCAAGTGACGGTTTGGAAAGAACACGACTCATTTAAAATGCTCAGGTGACGGCTTGTTCATAACGAACATTCACTTTAGGAACAGTCACCTTGATCATTTAATTCAATAATGATGACGAGATGACGCGTGGCAGAGCCACCTGGCAATGAGGCTAACCAACTAGAAAGTGCCACGTTGACAGGGTCTAAAACGTAAACAACTTGGCAATGTTTGGTAAGCCGAAAGACTTAAAATGATTTTGAAAGTTAATTCAGCACGTCAGCGTTTTGGGAAAATCTGAAATTTGGCCAAGTATGCTGAAATGATGATGACCCAGTCTTTGATTCTCGTTCTTATCAAAACAAATCACCTGGTAGATTTTCTGATTAATCAAGTTAGTGGATTTGTTCAAGCCAGTTAGGGTTTCTTGTCAAGGTTTGCCTCAAATCGTTTAAGTCATCCGCTGCTTGAAGAATGTTCGTTTGAACCAATCAACAAGTTTATTTAAGGTTATTGTGATAATTAATCTCGGAGTTATCGCTATTGTTCATTTGTTTGAGAATTTTCTGGGTAAATTTTTTAGCCAGTTTGTATTAAGCATGCAAAGTCATACATTCAATGGTTTAACTGGTAAAAGTAACTACAACAATGTGCGACAAAAAAGAAGATAGATAAAATACTTAATTTCCATTAAGAGAAGAAAATTACAATAAGAGGGACTTCGAGGTCTAAACTTTACATTGTTCATAAACAGGAAAGTACAAAAGAAGGGAGGCACCCTAAAACTGATGAGATTGTACTGCTGCCGCTTCATAACTAGAGAAACCCTATGTGATAGATAGGCAAGTAACTGCGATGCTAACGACAACTTGTCACCAGCCCCAAAAAATGACCTCGAGGATTTGGAACTGAAAAATTAGGTTTTAACTTAGAAGGACCTTAAGGGGAGAGAGGAAGAAGAGCAGATGGAGCATCTGAAGAACAAAAGAGGGAAAAACCCCTTAGAAAAACAGTTTTAGGGGTAAATCTTTCTTCAACGTTGGCCCAACCATCTTTGTAGTTCATCCTTCTATGTCGTCACTATGGCCAAATGCCTCCGCAACCGATGGATCGTTTTAAGCATTTAAGGAAAATCTCTTCCTAACTCTTTGACTTCTCGTTCCAGCCTCTCCACCCTTGAGGTTAAGGCCATTGCGTTAATGGGAGGAGGAGGAGCGTCGGAACTACCCTCCCCATCCATGGCTTGGTGGGGATTTTGGTTTGGTTGAGGATTTTGATTAAGTGCTTCAGTTGCTCTAACTTTTGCTAAAAATCTATCTGCTGCCCTAAATAGCGACATGGAAAATGTGAAAGATGGGTTTGTGAGAAAATGGGTAGGGTATTTATAGTTAGATTGAATGATAGTTTTTAGAAGGAGTTATGAGCCTAGGGAAACCACTACTTGCCTCTCCCATCACGACACATGGCAATATCTCACCTACCCACTTTGATGAAATGACGATTCATTTAAAGAAGAAAAGCACATGTGGAGCTACACAGGCGCATACAATATGAAACGAGAGACATTCCACACATGTGGAAAAGGATTAAAGTTTTTAGTGACGTGGATAATAGCCACTAAGTATTATCTACTATACACCGATATGATTACTTGTACCCTGGGAGCATTATTTGAAAACTTAGGCTGTAAAGCCACCAAGTATTATCTGCTATGTTTCGAGATGACTACTTGTGACCTGGGGGGCATTATTTGAAAACTTAGGCTACAAAGCCACCAAGTATCATATGTTATATGCCAAGATGACTACTTGTGACCTGGGGGCATTATTTGTAAACTTAAGTTATAAAGCCACCAAGTATCATGTACTATACGCTGAGATGAATATTTGTGCCATGGGCGCATTAGTTGAAAACTTAGGCAGAAAAGGCACTAAGTATCATTTGTTATACGCCGAGATGATTACTTGTGCCTTGGGGGCATTATTTGATAATCACCATGACAAGCTACCAAACATCAGATGCCAAAGGTTGAGATGAATATTGGTGCCTTGGGGACAACACCATACAACAATTTACAAGCCTGACTCTAAAGTTCGCCCACAACTTGGAAATATAAGATTTTCAAGTAATTCAAAAACATAAGCAATAGAACACAAAATGGAGGCTAAATTTCTTTACTGAATGGAATAAGATACAGATGAAAGGGCTTCAAGGCCCAAAGAGATTACAAAAAAGAAGAAAACAAGTAAGCTTATTTATCTCATTCTTCATCACCTCATTCTTCCGACTTAGAAGCCAAGAAAGCGCCAGGAGGACACAGCACGGTCCGACTGAACAGCTCATGATTAGATGAGATGCCAGCACTTGTAAGGCTGAACTCATAGCCGCCCTTATAGACATGGTCCTTTGAATAATCGCAGGCCTATACATACAAGGCTTCATTATAGCTCGTAGTTCTTTCAGCTACAAGGGCGTCTTCATGCTGAGTGTTTAACTTTGAGATTTTAGCGACCTGTTCCTCCTTGAGCTTGGACAGGCCAGCTGCATGTGCCTTCATCAACTACGAGATGGTAGAGTCATGCTATTTCTTCGCCTTGCCCATCTCGGCAGCCTTCGATTGCATTTTGGCCTCCAATGTCTTTTAAAGACCCGAAACTTGTCCTTGTAAGAAATTAATGGCAGTAGCATGAGAACCTTGGAGTTTGGCCATCTATCCCTTTAAGTCAGCCACCTCGACCCTTAGCTTCTTTACTAATGCCTTTCGTTCTTTGTTGGCAGCCTTGGAGTCCCGTAGTTCTTTCATACGCCTGAGTTTGACTTTCTGGAAATATTAAATACCCTAAAAATGTATGACAATCATAAGTTTGGGAAAAAAGAATCTCTCAAAAACAGTCAAAATTGGGAAGAAACTTACTCAAATCATGCACTGGTATCCGTGCATCCCTAGTTTTCTTGAACTATGACGGGTCAACTGTTCCTGATCCTTGGGGGACACCATACTCATGGCAAGAACATAGGCCACTTCTAGGTCATGAAGGGCAGAATCCTCCCCGGCCATGGACCTGTCCTGGTTGCAAAGCCTTGGCTCCACTATAAACACCTTATCTTTGCCCTTGCTAGTTCAGGCAGAGGAGCTACCTTCTCCCTTAGTGGGATTGGCAAGGGCGCGAACATTGCTTCGTGCACCAACTTCTATCTCAACGTGGTGGAACTCGTCACCCCCACCCAGTTCTATGTCGCCTGAATTTTGGGAATCGATGATAGGGTCGGCGCCTGCAGCACCTTCACTAACCATGTCTACAGCTGGGGCATCGGTGATAGGGTCGTCCTTTGAAGAGTCCCTATTTCTTTTCTTCTTGGAGAGAGACTTGGGAAACCATGCTACATTAGTGGCGGATGCCCCTTTAATTTTTCCAATCAAAATGACTTGTGCCAAGGTCATACGCTTTGCCTATTTTAATTAAGATCTTGGTTTCCACAGCTAAGGAGGGCATAGCTGTGGGCGATTGCTCTTTGTTCACTCTTGCAGACATATAAGTACTTGGTTTAGCATCAATTATAATGCTATATTCCTTAATCAAAACATCAGTAGGCCATGATAGGAAGTCTGTATAAAAAAATAATATCAGTACAAGAAAATAGAAAGTCAGAAGTGGCACCTTGTTCTTTAGCACTTCTTTGAGGCGAGTGAGTTTTGGCAGGAGGAGAGGAGCCAGTCGCTTAGTCAACCTTAGCGGCTTCATCGCCCAAATCGAAAAGCTGGTCGATCTTGGATCCTCCCTTTCCCTATAAACGATAGACTCATCCAGACCTTTAACCAACATCTCCACTCCTTTGGATCTCCGAGGTAGGGGAACGGCGAGCGGAACATCTCCGGCGAAGGTCATAGGACCCAACGGAGGAACTTGAGTACCCAGAGCTGTTGGAATAGTGGGGACCACATTCACCACCGAAATAGCTAGCAGGTTCACCCTAATGGCTTTGAGTGCCTGGCTTTTCTTCGGTCGCTTTGCCATCTCGGCCTGAATGGTCTCGACGGGACCCACCGCAGGAGCTTGACATGAGGATTGAGGCGGCACAGCCTGACCCGCTATTTTCTCATTTTCCAACTGCACCTCCATGCTAAGGACATTTTAGCTAACGAACAGCTGGTATCTGGTGGGCCAGTCTGGAATGCTTTCCCTAATCCATGTAGTAGGAGTAGTCCTATATATAAAAGAGGTGCAATCCGGAGTATACCCCAAAAGGTTGTGAGTAGCCCTGGGATGATTGATCTTGAACAACTTTTCATCTGCAAGAAAATGAAAGTTACAGCCAAAAAGAAAAGATAAGATAAAATATGTCTAAATTCAACAAGGCAAAAAGCCACAAATCGAGAGTGTCGCAGCGTTTTGGAACTGGGTATTCCATGGGATTAGGCTCGACGTCTTCCTTTATTATCACAACATCATTGTACATGTACTTCAGGAGTCCCACAGACCGAGAACTAGGGCGAGAGCTCCTGTTCTGCCTTTCAGGCTTTACCCGGTCTTAGACTTGGAGTAGATGATACCGTAGCCGTACTTGGTGTCCCAAAAGTCAAGCTTCATGCCAAATTGCTGGTTTATTTCAGCAACCCCTATAATGGTCCTGACTGTGTTGGGGGATAACTGGGTCACATGAAGGCAGGTCTTCCTGAGGAAATCGACCAGAAGAGGGTCGAAATAGACTTTTAACCCCGCCTAAAGAAAGTAAAAAGTGTAGACTGGGTACATGCCTTCGTCGAAATCGAGCATCTCGCCAATGTCGTCGTTGTCCACATTACGTTCCTCCCACTTTAGTCCCTTTGGGAGGAATTTCATCTAGAATTTCTTCTTCATGTCATCGTTGAACAGTGCGTATTTGCCCATGGGGAGGTTAGGGTTTGGAGATAGTGGGACAGTGAGAAAATGAGGCGAATTAGAGGAAAGATAAGGTAAATGCCCTAAAGAGGGTAGAAACACAAAACTATACAATATCGCTCTAACTGAAGAATAATGAATGGGATTTTGAGAGCATAAAGTTTTTCCTTTTCTTTGAGACGAAGGAAAAATAATGTTTAGAGAATGAGTTCGACCTTATGTAGGAATATATTGATTTTTGGGAAACTCTCCACCATGATGGACTATTTAAATGCAGGAAAAACGAGTGTCACTATCAATCAGGGCAGGCCATGCCAGACCTCACTCGACACGTGTGCATACCCACATCCGCTTGAGGCTTCCCCAGGAAGCCAAGTGCCCGTGGCACGCTTGTTTTAGTTTGCAGCAAATGGAAATCATTTAGAGTCCAACCACAGCCTAACTTGGTAGCTGAGTCCATGCGCTTAGGGGGCAATTGATGGGGCATGAAATTATTATTAGAATGCTGGGCCATCGCAACACTTTAAAGCCTACTAACCGAACTCGGTTCAGCGGTGTAACTGTCAAAGGGTCAACAAAGAGCCATTTGAGCACTGAAGTTAGCTTCCCGCCGAGAAGGATGAGAACTCGGCACACCTCGGGATCAGCCACATTGCGTGGAGAACACGCTTGGAGAAATGGAGAACGTGTGGAAGGATGTGATGGAGCCTTAATCATCTTGAGGAATACGTATAAAGATACAAGCTTGTGATGGAAGTCACCTACCCACGCTGCATCTCACCTGCTCATGCATAATGCAACCATCAAATCTTGACATCTGTGTGATGTAAAAGTGACTGGTCTTTAAAACAAATCATTTCACAATTAATGTGGGGGACCCACATCTTATCCCAACTGTCTTCTAGCTATGCACCCTAATGGAGTATTGTAACCCTAATTCTATACACATATAAATAGAAAGGGATAACTCTAAACAAGGGATAGATTTCTATGACTAAGGAATTTAGAGATTGTTAGAGTGATATACTAAAAGCCATGATTTTATTATTATTGGTTTTGATATGTTATATAGACTCGGTTTTGCTATTTAAATGAGAATCTTTATGGGCAATGGTTGCATTATATTATCTATTTAAATATTGTGCATGTGTGTCTTTTATTCCATATAGTAGATGATTTGGTGTGTAGAGTATAGCTTACACACAGAGGATCATATCATTGGTTCTTATGGAATCTAAGTTTATTGGTTCACGGTCTTAGATGGAATTGGACAACCATCGGTAGGATTGTAGCACAAGTTCTAGTAGTTTATCTTGACTACAGGAAACAATACAGTTTTAACTCGTTGTGCTAGTACACTTTGTGTGTATTGAACAGGACCAGTTTGGGTTAATTGTTTTTATACTGACTATATAAAATAATTTAAAATCCCATGGTTATTAAGATTACTTATGCTCTTAATCTTGAAATAATTAATAGACATATATATGTAGTGTTTGTTGTTTTGACTCATTAAAAGTGAGATTCATTTATGGATCAATAATCTTCGTGAATTGGATGGCGGCACTATATGTATGATGAATATTAATTATTGACAGAATCCACGTCCCGGTATATGAATTGATGATAACCCCCTGAGAAGCTTATAAGTTTTGATCATGTCAAACCCTGCAGGTGGATTATGTTAATCCGACATGTCAAATAAGTTAAGTGGTACGCTTAAGGATTAAGAAGTCATTTAAATATAATTATCAGTAATTTAATTTAAATGACGGTTATCTGAAATCTTAACGTGGGGAGAATAAGAAGTATTTAATAACAAGGAGCTCGAAATATAATTTTTTGAGATAAGGACGGGAGTGCAATTATAATTCTTTAGTGGTGTGAATTATAATTTATGGAAGGAATCAATTCCTAATCGAATTAGGATTCCAGTTTTTCATAGTAAGCCCAAACACGTATTTCTCCTTAGGGTCCCTATCGTAGCCTTATATATATGCCAGCCTTGCCTCTCTCTCGACACAATAATTCTCACGAATTTAGGGTTTGTGCCGTAGAGAGTAGAGAAGAAGATCTTGGTGATACCGCAGTCCACACTCAGTACAGGATTGCACTAGGGTTTTACATAAAAAATTTTGTTCGTTCTATACGCAATATTAAACAATTCTGGAACTAAGTTTCCATCAGAGAAAGGTAGAGAGAGGGAGAGTAAGAGATAGTAAAAGCTGGTAGCTTATGTTCTTGTTCTTAACTCCATTATTACAGCAATAAAAACACATACACACACCAAAGGAGGATGTATTGCTAGTAGACTTAAAAATCACTAGAGGAACTTACCTACAAACAAAATATTGTTGTCTTACCTCTCATACTACTAACGGTGCATTCATACCCACAAAGACTATCTCACTCGTGGGCCCCGCCGAATTTTACGCCACCCACAAATTAGATCTTCAGTTCAAAAAAAGGTAAAGCATAAATGTTACATACATAATTGTTATAAATAAAAGAAAGAAAAATAACATTCAAGATTGTTACAAATAAGGCATCATTTGATTGAAAAGATGGAAAAGAAAAATAAATTTAGTTAGTTTGGGTGAAAAGATAGAAAATAAGGCGAGAGATGTTGCTCATTTTATGAGTAGATATCCTCCATCCTTCTATATTTTTGATGGAAAATTTTTCCTCACCACCAAGTAAAGAAAATTTATTCACGAAAAAACTTAAAAATCAAGAGGATATCACCCCTATCATTCAACTTATTTTCTATCTTTTCACCAAAACTAACTCAATTTATTTTTCTTTTCCACCTAGCAATCAAAGGAGCCTAAAAGAAAGAAAAATAAGGAAAATACCTATTGATTATGAAAGATGTAAATGAAAAAAGGAGAAGAAGAAGTAGAAATGCTCTTTCATTATAACTATTTTGAAAAATTAAGGGCTATCAACATGTTTCGATAATTGGGAACGCAAATAACATCGTTGATTTTACTTTATTCTTCTTATCGAATCATAAATATGAACTAGAAAAAGAAACTAAAACACGGAAACTATCAAATAGAGATGAAATTGGGATTGTATACAGTGAAGCCTTATATATATATATTTTATTATTTTGCATTTTTCTTTCTTATTTTATTGTGAATGACGAACATGTTCTTTTATTTCTTAATTCATTAAAACACATCACTAATTCCAAAAAGGAAAAACTAAATCACGTCACTAAAAAATGGGTAAAGAAGAATATAACAGTAGAGAGAGAATATGCACTGAGAGAAGAAGTGAAAGTGATGAAGAAAGCCTGAGATTTATTCTCATGGATGTAAAGAGAGAATTGTGTTTTTTGTTTTTTTTTATTATTGTTTCCTTTTTATTTATTAGGGTGCTCAAATAATTAGGGTGCTCTTTTAAAATTAAAAATTAAGTTTGGGTGCTTAAAGAATGGGTGTTAAAACAAGAAATTAAGAGTGCTTGTATTGGCAAAACAATTATACTTATTGTCAAAATAATGTACAGATTTAAAAGCACACAATATAACTTCTTAAAGTAATACTATGTTCCCGCATACAGTTAAAAGATTATCTTTGCAATATTGGTAGTCTTAAAAAATAGAAAATTAGATTAACGATTTAAAACAAATAAAATGTGACGCAAATTTATCGGTTGATGTATAATATGTGCAATAATTTACTTGGACTAACTTCTAGACAAATATGTATTGATTGTCGAGTGGGTGAACCAAAGCTATCGATCAATCAATGCTTTTTACGCAATTTGGTCCACTGGATAGATTAGTCATGTGGTCCTGTACGCGGAACGCGTACTACCAATCAATGCACCATTCTTATATAAGCACCCGTAGAATCAATCAATGCACCATTCTTATGTAAGTGAGCAATTTTATTTAATTTTTCACTTTTTATGCCTCCTCTTTATCTTCTTTGTTTTTATTTCACCATTTATGTGAAAATGAAATTAGGCGAAAGGTTTTCTTTCCTAAAACCACCTTTTTTTAGTACATATGATGGTCGGGTATAGAATGGATGTTCAAGGGGGAAGAGGTACCGCGATAAAACACTTTAATCAATTGGGTAATCTTGTTTATTTAGGCGAAAGGGCTTAATATTATATTATATTAAAGGGGAGGAAAGAATAACAAGTAATTATTTAATACAACGTAGTTCTTAATAATAAAAATGTAAGAAAAAACCCCTAAAATTTTAAAGCTTCTCCACTACCGGCAACTGTTAACTTTCCGATAGTTGCAGATCGTGGCGCCAGTTGACGACAGTCGTGTTAAGGAGAGTTGTGCTGTCCAACGTTCTTTATGTCACCAAAATTAACTCAGACCAACATCCCTAGCTAAAAATTAAATATGTTCGAAAATTAATTATCTATAAATAAATACTACTTAACAAAAATAAGAACATGAAATGAAGCTTAATTATTGAGTAATATATAGCAGTAACCTTAATTCAAAAAGGGAGAAAACGGTTTGTCCTAATAAAATATATATGGAGAACACTTTAACCCTAATTTCTTTAGTTACATGAAAATATTCTTACTACATATTTTGTTTGGAGATCTGAGCTTTTGTCAAGTGATTAAAAGTGTGATAATTTATACGGGGTGACAGTTTAATCCCCCTCTCCCAAGAACCACCCGGATTTATTTATGCTTAATTGGATAAAAAAAATCCGGATTTATTTGCGCTTGTATAAGAAAGAAAAGCATACCTTGTTTGGTATTTTTAACTGATCTATTCACCTCCAATTCGGCTGGAGGTTTTGCCATTTGTGTGCAGCTGGCTGCTGGCATTTGAGCTCTTTCAAGTGAAGCTAGCACTTTGTTAAGTAAATATGGAAACTAGACTTCAAGCATATATGTATAGATAAATATATGCATAGGGGTTTGCTAATAATATATGTGCTTCAATTCAATCAAGCATCTATACGTCCACTTCAACTAGAAAATGATTTGCTAGAAAATGATTTGTTATGGGGGGCATAAATGGCTATAGAGAGTTTGAAGAACGAGCTAGCAACCAAAAATATACCTAGCAACCAAAAGATGAAAAGCATTTGTGTGACATCCATAATCTTGTTAAGAGGTTTAGACCTTCGAGACCCGGTTAATTACGGTGCCGTATGCGATGGTAGGTTTAAAATTTTAATTTAAAACCTTAACAAAAAATATATTATGTTTAAAAATCTTTATTTAGAAAAGGTTTGGCATGTGGAGTTCGTAAAGTAAATAAATCCAAACCTATAAATGATAAGAGAAACTTTAACTAGAAATTTAAATCCACATTTTCAAAGTCCTCAATCATTGGAAATCGAACATATTCATATAAAGCAATCCCTCCAATGAGGTCCAAAAAAGCTTTACATCATTTCTCAATAATTATACATTTGGTCAAATATAATACAAATGTTACTAATATACAAAACTCATAACCTACAAGTCATCTATAGATGACTATGAGTGTGTTAGGTAATCAGAGGCCTCTAGACTCTGTATACCTGCTGTCTCTGATGAAATACCTGCAAAATTGGTTTAGGAAATGGTAGTGAGTCAAACACGAGCTCAGTAGGAACCATAAGGTTTTTGTGTACTAAAATACACGTAGACATTCACACGCAACATGCTATAATGAAATAGTACAAAATTCATCTGTTTAGATATATGTTATTTAAATATATAAAATACTACACCGAGTCCCCACCTATCAAAGTGGGCGTCCAAGTTTTTTTGTAAACTTAACTTGTCGCAATGGCCAAGAATATATATAAAGAACAAATATGCATGCTATACATAAAAATGATGTCCTAAGCCCGAAATAGGAAACTCGTATATTCAAATTACCATTAAAAATATTAATCATAGGTATAAAAGCAAAATAACGCATCTCAAAGATATAATTAAAATAATAATAGTAAAATAGTGTCATCGATAAATAGAACCACAAAATAATCATAGGCACTAATATTTTAATCAAAATCTCATATCCAACATGTAAGATTTTTTTAATTGTACACATAGATCGCGATTTAAGCCCTTAAGGCTAGGGTATGCAGCCCCCAAGGTTGAGTTCCCCCGTGGACTACCTAGATGTGCAAGGTATGCTACTTTGTGAGGTCCCCCTTACTGGACCATAGAGTATGTTGCTGACGTAGCAGGGTCCCTCAACGCAAAACAAGGTACGTAGCCACTCAGGCTAAGTCCCCCCATGAATCATTAGTGCCTGTCCAAACTTAAAATAGCATGACTTATGAAAATAGTAAATATCAAGTAAATTATATATATCAATCAAATATGTACTCAGCATATGCATATATCGCATATATGTATATATATATATAAATATCTCAAATTATATGGTTTCATTAGTCATATAGTAGTATTATTGTTGTGTGCTTAAGCCGTATTCGCCAAGCCCGTCAAATAGTGGTTCAGTTAAGAGTTTCATCTACTAGTTTCACCAACTTGGGTAGTTTCACAAAGATTTGTCAAATCGGAACCAATCCAAATATAATTCATAATATATAATACTTAGGTTCAATAGAAACTTCCCCATATGGTCTCAATAATAGCTTATTTAAAATAACTTTAAAAATCTTCCTAATGCAATTAGAGACTGGCTAGTTGTTCAACAAATTTCACAAATAGCCAACCTATAGCTT
Organism: Lonicera japonica; assembly: GCA_021464415.1. Taxonomy (NCBI): domain Eukaryota; kingdom Viridiplantae; phylum Streptophyta; class Magnoliopsida; order Dipsacales; family Caprifoliaceae; genus Lonicera; species Lonicera japonica. The sequence continues at coordinate 16,033,557 of CM038471.1, read as the reverse complement.
ATGTACAATGATAATATCACATATGTGATTAATCATAACCAAAACATGTTCAATATAACCATATATATATGTGTGTATCCCAAATAATTATCCACTATCGTAGTTGTGTGTATGGGTTTTATATCAATCTTTAACTAAAACAACAAATAATGGGGAATTCTTATAGAATCATCGAATTAAAGTTATAAGCATGACAAATCTACCAAAAGATTTAAGGAAATTGATTTAGTTTGAATGATGTGACACACAATAATTTGAAAAGAAGTTTGAGTACCAATGGTCCCGCTTTATTGAAGCCAGATCCTCGAAGAATGAGTGCAAAATTGAGCCGACATAAAGCTATCGCAAGTTTCTCCTAAGACCTTGAAACCCTAGCCATGGTGGATGAAGAAGATGAAGATTTGAATATGATTTGGTGGTGATTTTGGATTATGATGATGGATAGCCAAGGATCTCTCAATTTCACTGAAAAGATTATCTCTTTACTCTCTTTCTAACCTTCTCATGACTTGTAGTCAAAATGGGGAAGAAAAAGGGGTGAGAGGGGATAAATATCTAGTAAAATAACATGCTTGATCCCATTGCCCAGCTTTGATTGACTAGAATATTCCTCTAATTGATCAGAGGAAATTTTGCACAAAGTCCCATTTTGTGGTGTTCCGTTGACCACCGGAACGATGTTATCTCAACTCAGGTTCAACACGGAACTTGTAGATGGGAAATACATGAAACTTTGGCCACAAACAGGGACTCATTTTGAATTTGTATGAGAAAGTTATTGCCTCTCAAATTTGGCCAAAAATTCATTTTGGATCGACTAAGAAGGTTTCGAAACAAAAATCCACTTTTCCCACGGAGACTAAGCCTCAATTAGGTTCAAAAGATGGATTAACATGGAAACGAAATACGGGGTATAACAATCTCCCCACCATAAGTTATTTCATCCTCGAAACTTAAATATAGATGGAAAAGATACAAAGCAATGTTATCAAAGATAAATATTATCAAAGATACAAAGCAATGTTATCAAACTTAAATATAGATGGAAAAGATACAAAGCAATTGTGTCGTTCACCTCTTTTTAAGAGAGTATCCATGTTATCAAAAATAAAAACTCCGAGTACGAACACTTGAATAATCTCCACTCCACATAAGAATGAATGAATAGTGGATTCTATGGTACACAAGGCCTTCCCTTAAAGTTCTGTTCAAAGGAATATAGAAAATGTATCTAAACACGGTTCCCCGTTACTAGATATTAAGGATATCAAGTGATAGGGTTATGAATCTATAAGACTAAGTCAATCCTAATTGGCATTCTTACTACGCGCAAAAAGTGCGAATTATTACACCCAAGTGCAAGTGGTCAAGTTATAGTATACTTTGGGAAGTCCAAGGTCGAACCACATGGAAGGTATGGAACCTATTTCTTCTAATTATCTCTCTCAAGGGAAGAAAAGACAAAAAGGAAAAGATGATTTAAATGAGGAGTAGAAAAGGGAAAATGAAACTAACAACTAACTTAAATTAAAACTAAAAGCAAATCTAGTCCTAGGGTGCAAAATTAAAGGGTATCCACAAGCGCAAATTTTCCACCTACAAGGCTTCCTAAATGCACTAAGGGAACATGCAAAAAAAGTTAAAATAAATCAATTAATTAAAACAGCTCATAAACTAAACAAAACAGATTACTAAATGAACTTAAACTAACAAGAAACAAATGTTAGGGATATCCGTAGTTAGGGAGTACGAAACTAGTCTAATCGGGTAATCCAAATTTCAGTTTAAATAAAATTTTTCACTAAGATTCAGCTCCTAGACCTTCCAACCATCTAATTATATTTTTATTACAAGTATATCATATCCCATGAGTGACAAAGACTATATAGACTAGCTTTGAGTAATAAAATTCGATAATGAAGCTTTTTGACTTTGGAAAAGTGTAATTTAGAACCTAGTACTGCTAGTGCGTGACAAAAATAATCCAAGTTGATTAAACTTCCCAAAAATTAGTAGCTTAACACTCTCATAAGATTTGAATATGTTTGAACGTGATTCAAAGCAAATTCGTCTTAAAAAGAACGTAAAAAGTCAAAACTAGCACTTTTTCGGCATTTACGTGAATAAATATTAAAACCGCGCCAAATCATCCAATTAACTTAAGAAAATAACCTAACTAATTAAGGATAAAGACCGTCCTCCAATCAGCTATGTTAGGATTTTAGTGCAAAAATCCGTGAATTGACGTTTTACGGTTCTTAATCAAATTGGATTTATGAGCTAACTTATGAAAACATGTTTTTAAGCATGAAAAGATAAGAAAATACGCATACATTCAGTAGATGATCTATAACCAATGGAAAAATCATATTCAAGTCTAAATTGGATTACATTCAAGGACTAACAACGCATCATTCACTACGGACTCCTAACACGCGATTTAGCTAGACATATTCAAAGTAAACATGCAAACAAGATTATAAGTCACAAACAATAGTAGAAAAATACCTAATAATATATAAAATCAAATTTGAAAACTTTTGGCTTTGGAATTTCTCAATTTTGATTTAAAACGAAGATTTTAGGCTTAAAACAGTAAACAGATTCAAAACAGACATAAACTGACGAAATTCGACTAAAACCCTAATAATTATGAAAAATAAGATTACTTATGATGAACAATGAATCAAACATGAATAGCATTGAATAACGACAACCTATTTAAATATAGAATGAGAAAAAAGCGTAAATCGATGAAAAACCGAAAAACCGACAAAAAAGATCTATAAACCCTAGAACCTGCCCCTAAAATGAGGGTTTAGGATTGATTCCAGAATATATAAGATCTCAAACAACTAAATTATGAATATCTAAGCAAAAAAATGATTACAAGCAATTGAATTGAAATAAATTGGCTATGGTTTACCGGGATGAAGAACAACAATTGCAATTGAAACTTGATATAATGATGAATTGAATCTTGATTACACCAATATTCCAGCCTAAATATTTTATAAAAAACTAAACTAACAATTATTTTAAAGAAAGAAAGAAAAAATCACTCAAGGTTCAATCAACAGACAAGCGCAAAAACTCCCAGAAAGTTACTGTGCTCTCTACTTCTCTATTCTATAGATTCTAAAGTGTGGCATACCCTAAAATATGAGATATATGGTTTTTTATATGTCCCACAAGTGTCTCTGGTCTTGGGTCTGATGAGCCTTGAAGAAACGGGCCGAAAAGAGCGAAAAACCAAAAACTGGCTAAAAATTGAAGTGGGGATTGATCCTCGTGTAAATTTTTTTTTTTCTTTTGGTTTCCTCTTCTTTTGCTCATAACTTTTTGCTCCAAACTCCGATTGATGCACCGTTTTCGCCTATGTGTAGGTAATTTAAATCTATACAACTTCTATTCCTGGATATTTCTTCAAATTTCCATTTTAGAAAAACTTGGATCAGCTTCAACGTCGGGCTTTTTACGATAGTTCTCAATTTTGCTCGGAAACATCCATAATTAATTTAGTTGAGCTTCTTTTCTTTTGGAATCACTCTTGGACACTTGCATTCACTTCATTCATGCTTGGGGACTTGCTATTCTCTTTTTGCTAGTGCTTTTGGGGTAGTTTGCGGAGTTTTTCTAGTCTCAGGCATCGGAATGGATTTTGACTTCTTCTTTAGACATTCTTCTTGCACTTTTCTGCTTTCAACCTTCTATCTTGCATATAACCTCGGCTTCTTAGCCACTTTAGGCCTGTAAAATAGCTTAGTAACATAGAAATACAATGTAATGCCTTTTTTTGATGCTTAAACTGAATTTACATGCAATTTCCAGTTTTAGACAGTAATTAAAAGTTAATTGACCTTGTTTAAGGGATTAGAAATGCAATTTCTGGGCTCAATCACCTTCAAGGAAAAATACGAAAGGGTTCTTGAAGCTTCATTTCGCATGACACGGTTCTTAATTCTTAAGGTCATAGAACAAATTGTGACATGCCATTTACTTATCTTTTGTAAATTATGATTCACATCGCGTATGAGGCAGAACTGGGCTTCGGATAGCCAAATTGGGTTCTGGAAAGGTTGGTATGGTTCGAAAACTTCCAACTAGTCATATTAATTTATTTAAGTGTGTTATAATGACCTTAAGTCATTTCGGGTTGCTCGGACGAAAATCGGCTCGAAAATCACAAGTTTGGTCTTATGCGATTTCTTTGTTTCTGGCCAACTTTGGAATCCGTGACTTCTTCGTCTTTTATCAAAAATGGTCTCCATCTTCGCCTATACCTAGTTTTTAAAGCCCTCTACAACTTTCCTGTTTTGGCTGAGACTCAATTCCCACTCCTCGATGGTCAAAAATGTGTGCGAAGTTTGGTAAATAGCCAAAAGCTAAAAAGGGCACCTTCTGGCCTATGAAGTCGACTACATGGAAAAGGATGTAGTCAACTACCTCATTTAGTTGACTACATGAATAGTAAGAAGTTGAAAACATCGGGCTGGCGAGATTTTTTATATAACTATTCTTCTCCTTCCATCCTCATTTCAACCCACCATTATGAGAGCTGTTAGAGAGAGAATGAGGAGCTATCTTAGGGGATAATGAGGGATCACTCAAGGCTTGTTATTCCACACCAAACCAACATCATCATCATCATCATCATCATCATCATCATCATCATCATCTTCATCTTCATCATCATTTTCATCTTCTTCCTCCTTTGGTAGCCATGGCTAGGGTTTTGGAGCTTAGTTAGGGGATTTTTGCGATAACGCTTCTTTGGCTCGATTTCGCTATGATTCTTCGAGGTATTAACCCTTAATAGGTGGGAACAATAGTATTAAATCTTATTTTTAAGTTATTATAACATATTTGTCCCAAATCAAACCAAACCTAGTGTTTTTTTACCTAAATTGCATATTCATAGGGTTCGGGTTGATTTTCCTTACTTCTTTGCATGATTTGGATTCAATATGAGTTTAAATAGCGGATTATTCAAGAAACCCCAATTTTTACTTGGTTTTTGGAAAGATTGGTACAAAACCCTTATGTACGGATACGATAGTGTACAATATACACTACTACACATACATAAAATGTTATATTTGGAACTAAAGGCACTTTTGACAAATAGTTATGTATGTATGTGATATTTCTATTACACTAGAGCTATTGGTTCATAAATTACTCGGTTTATCACTTATTAAGCAAGTCCTTAACTATGTTGGTTAAGGCCACAAGTTTATTTTGAACAAGTAAAGTATAAAGATCATAAGGGAAGGTTTATATTAAAATCCAGGGGTTGTACCGGTATAATATTATCCTTGGCTTGGTGCCAAATTTGTGGGAAACACTAAACCCCAAGCATTTGATTTTCTTCTTTAAATACTAGTATACGAACTTGGCTAGCTTGGTTTAAGTGTAACAATAATACCACTACATGTTTTACATAATGTATATGTATACATAACTCAAGTAGATATATGTTTATATATATATGTACGAGTTGTACAAATACATATGGAATGTATGTATATACATATTTACATCTGTTGGATTCTATATTCTTATGATTTCATTAATTTTATGAGTTTATTATATTTAGATGTTGTTTGGGATTTATTATCGGATAGCCACATCGTTCGTACCAGGTAGATGGTTATTACCGGTAGCGTATAGACTTTGTGGCTACGTGAGTTTATATTATTGCCTTGGGGGCATTTTCCATCTAGGTGGACCTGGTAGGTAGTCCTTGCCTTGGAGGTAGAAGAAACCGAGTTGTTGGCTATCTCTGTGCACATTAGATTTGAAATCCTAGATGTGACGTATATATAGATGATTGATGTGATAAATCTGGTCGCGGTGTTGTGGCTTGTACAATATGATGAGATATATATATATATGGCCTTTCTTATACTTTGGACTGGGGACATTATATATATGTATTTCACGAAAGGTTTTCTGTGCATTGGCTGCTTCGAAAATGTAGTATACATATTTACATTTGTATATACAAAAAGAAATGTATTTTACCCAGAGGTGATTTATTATAGGAAGCAGCATATAAACTAAATTTACTTTCATCATATTGCATTGCATGGCATGCATGGTTTCCAACCTATTTTCTTATACGAACCCTTATAGTTCCCACTAAGCCCGCTTGGCTCACTCCCATTTTTCAGATCAGGTTTTGTAGGTGCTCCCTGGGGACAGTGCACTCAAAAAGTCTAGATAGCTCTGAAGATTGGATTACCAAAAATGTTTGGGAAATGACTAGTGTCTTATTCTTTAAAGTATTCATATTATATTGTATTAAACTCTTAAGCCTTATATGTAAGGTTTTTATGAGTTTGGAATCTCGTTAGAGGAATCACCTTGTACTGGAATGTTAGTTTCTATTTGACAAGGAATTGATAGATGTGGAGATATTATTTTAGTTAAACTTATGTTTGTTTGACTGGAATGGTTTTATTGAAAGTACAAACTCCACATGCCAAAATTTTCCAGAATATATCGCTTTATCATTAAATTTCATTTCTATGGGTTATAATTTTATACTATGACACCGGTCGTCGCATACGACACCGTGACCAACCGGGTCCCGGAGGTGAAATCCTCTAAACGGAATTTTAGGGCGTCACAAGTTGGTATGAGAGCTATAGGTCTAATGTATCCTCGCGGGATTCAAGGGTAGATCCTAGATTAGTGATGTCAGCGGTTGTGGTGTCCCTCATAAAGTCGATACATTCTCGTGCAATAGGATTCTACCGTTAGGATATTTGGAAAATGGTAGAATTGTGAAAGGAGATGTGGCTCGTCTTAGCTACATCCATTCACAAAGTTCTACCTTAATTCTTTTGACCTCTTTCGTAAATTATTTCAGTCATTGGCTCCTATACTTCCTGTTTCACTTATACGATTTGTGTTCGGGATTAGTTCTGCCACTAAGTGAGCAAAAGGCGATTGTTGGATTATGTTATGGTCATCCGCCGGCCAACGGTTGACTATCTTATAAACCACCAGTCCACTACTACTGACTGAGGTTAGAACGTGGCATACTCGTAGGAGAGTGGCTGCTAAAGTCATACTCCTCGTGTTTACCCCATTGCTTCTTCTTCGATTTTATTGAGGGGTGAACCTAGTACGTGGTTAATCGTTTCTCTGTATCGGTACAGCCGCATTCAAACTTATAAGTCTAGTTACGGGAGAGAAAATATGAGGATTATTTCTAAATTGACTACTCTGATACGAGTAAACCTTTATTTTGTTCTAGAAATCATCTTGTCTGAGAAACCTCCTTTGTAGGATGACTACTTTACTGTGGAATGGTGTGACAATTTTCTTGAGAACCGATATGGAATAAATGAGAATGACCAAGTGTGTTCATGCATATGTATATACCCCTTCTCATGGGGCGACATCCGATGTGGATGAATGACTAGACTTTCTTATGGATGTCGATACCTCGTTAGTACCTGTAGCTGTGCTATTCCTTGGAGTAAGAGGCATACGACCGTAGTAAGACTTACTTCATATATTTTCTTTTGAGAATGGTCGGTTTTAGGTGTTTCTGCTTAGGGAAATGCATTGAATATGCTTATTTTAGAATCAAATTCTGATTTTGTTAGCCGAGTAAGTTCAATTGGGAACGAGAACCCGTTTAGTGAACCTTGTCTCCAGCAAATATGTGTTATGCCTTGTTCCTTAAAGTGATAGGAGAGAATCTTTCATGATATCCGCATGGTATCTCACCCTTACTAGCTGCGAACTCATCTTTCCTTCGCGATAAGGAACCCACAACGAATTCGTCTAAAGTACAATTCTATTCCATCTTCGTTAGGAGAACCTATCAGAGTAACTTAGCGAAAGCTTGATGACTTAATGATTTAAGGTTAGGGTGAATAGTCCTTTTTGTAATCTTCTTACATTTGTTAAGTATATTGTATCTGAACTTTGAGAATTCAGTTTGTAAAGGGATTAGAAGTGAACTCCCTTGGTAAATCTTGAGGAAGAGTGTTTGTCTAATAGCTAGCTCTCGTGGAGAAAGGGAATAGAACCCTTAGTAGACCACAATGCTCTTCTATTTTGCTTTCCTTGTTTCTTTCTTAAATGGAGCTTTGGGTACACATTCAACTTGAATGTGATTCCATTCGTTATGATATGGGAGATTTGTTCGAACTGCTCAATAATAGCATGATGACTTATGAATGGTAACTTAGTGAACTAAGTTTTTGAACTCTCCTCATACTAGAAAAGTGCAGTACCTCTGAGACACGAGGTGTACCATTGCTCGACCCTTATTGAGTTAGCATCCATGAGGTGAGCATTTTCAAGAAATCCTTCTTATCCTCCTATGTAGACATCTAACTAGAGTGATGTGTATGCTAGTTGTAAAGCGAGTTTTCGCTAAAGGAGACGTCTGGAGTAGAAAAATTATACCTTAAGTTCGGGATGAGTGTTCTGGTGAGAATTTCTCCTACTCCATTTCAAGAGTTCAGGTGATGATGAGGTAAGCATTTTAAGTTTGAGACCTTCCTATTCCCCTCTTGATTCTAGCTTAGGGTCTGAAGCAGTACTCCAAATTCAAGCCTTATTGATACCGATCTCTAACAAACCCTTTAAGGAGGGGAGTTGACACTCGATTAAGGTATGTAGACCTCATTTTTGCCGCCATTTCCTTTCCATCTTACACTTGTATATATATGGGTGTGTGTCAAAGCTTGTTCTAGCTCGGGAAAACAATTTGAATTATTCTATCAGGCATGAATTACACCCTTGAAGGAGTATGAACTCTCCTAAGATTATGCTAGCGTACCATAAGACTATCACTTTCGCTTTGTGTATAGTGGTTTCCCCAAGAGATTTTCCAGAAATGTATGCCCATTGCCTGTTAAAGGGGAGATAAGGTACGATCTTATAAATTTCTTTTATTGGAGATGCCATGCATGACAGATGCATTGCTAGGAAATCCTTCCAGTTTGAATATGCATTATTCATACCATGTCAGCCGATTCATGCCTGTGTGTTACGATACTCCATATTTCGGATTACTAGTGGAATAGTTGGGGTCTTGATTACGAAGTGATCACGGGATCATGTATACAGATGAAAGGACTTCAAACATTCCCTATAATTTAGCGAACTCTCAGTGAACCTATTTTCTTAGTCTGAAATTTATGTGATATCCATTGAAATTTCATTTTTAGTTCAGGAATCTGTCTAAGCTAAGAAAAACCATTTGGGGGAAAGGAATGTATTCGCTAGTGTAACAACCTCTTGTATTTCGAAATGACCTTCCAAGAATTCTAGTTCTGAATTATGTGAGTTATTCTGATTCAGCTTTTGGAAATCGATCCATGCATTTTTACTTGTCTGCTTGTTCTGATTGGATGGAATTGGAATCTAATTCGAATTCCTAAGCAGGGGATGGAATTTGATTTTTGTATTCAAACTCTAATGATTTCGGTCTGGTGCCTCTAACCTCTAGTAGAGCTGCCCATCTATTGGCTGAATAAAACCATAGCTATTGTAATCTGATTGGGAGAGAAAGGCTACCGATATACCGTAAATTGTGCCTGACACTTCATTTTGGACCCTTTAGTTATTCTTTGATTCCTTGGAGATGTTACCTCTTCGTGAGTAATGAGACACTGAAAACCCTTTCGTATTTGAGACTTTGTGTCGCTTGAGAACCTATTTGAAGATTACTAACTTACCCTTTCGATATGGAACTACAATCACCCCTTATTTTAATATGATCATTTCAAGTTTCTTGAGTTAGAAACTTCTAAAGCCATTAAGTGGTGGATTTTGAGTACAATATCTATATCGAGTTGAAGAATGTGGTGGTTTGAGACTGGGCTGGTGAAGACAAGATGATTGCATTGCTCGATTAGCTGGATGAGAAAGAGAGGGTGTATAATGAAAGCTCCATCTTTCGCTACTTCGTTTATGTATATCGACTAGTGGAAAGCCCTCGTGTTTGGTCAGTATCTCCTTCCGTTGAATCTCTTAAAGAGATTGTGGCTTGTGAGATAGAATGTATTAGATAACTTTAGTTATGTGGTCTTTCTTCTTTATCATTTGACAAGATTATTCTTTTGTTCGGATCCTTGAGTTCAGAATCCCTTTTCATTAATAATTGTAGTTTTCCCTTTTGAAGAAGGGAAACACTGTGGAGATTTAGAACCACTATCTTATAGGAATTTTGAGGACGAAATTTTCTTAAGGAGGGGAGATTGTGACATGCCGTTTACTTATCTTTTGCAAATTACGATTCATATCGCGTATAAGGCAGATCTGGGCTTCGGATAGCCAAATTGGGTTCTGGAAAGGTTGGTACGGTTCAAAAACTTCCAACTAGTCATATTAAGTTATTTAAGTGTGTTATAATGACCATAAGTCATTTCGGGTTGCTCGGACGAAAATCGACTCGAAAATCACAAGTTTGTTCTTATGTGATTTTCTTTGTTTCAGGCCAACTTTAGAACTTCATAACTTTTTTGCCTTTTATCAGAAATGGTCTTTGTCTTTGCCTATGCCTAGTTTTCATAGCCCACTACTACTTCCGCGTTTTGGCCGAGACTCAATTCCCACTCTTCGATGGTCAAACAATTGTGCGAAGTCTAGTAAATAGCCAAAAACTAAAAGGGGCACCTTCAGGCCTATGAAGTCGACTACATGGAAAAGGATGTAGTCGACTACCTCATGTAGTCGACTGCATGAATAGTAAGAAGTCAAATGCATGAATAGTAAGAAGTCGACTGCATGAGAGCTCTTAGAGAGAGAATGAGGGGCTATCTTAGGGGATAATGAGGGATCACTCAAGGCTTGTTATTCCACACCAAACCAACATCATCATCATCATCATTTTCATCTTCTTCCTCCTTTGGTAGCCATGGCAAGGGTTTTGGAGCTTAATTTGGGGATTTCCACGACAATGCTTCTTTGGCTCGATTCCGCTATAATTCTTCAAGGTATTAACCCTCAATAGGTGGAACAAATAGTATTAAATCTTATTTTTAAGTTATTATAACATATTTGTCCCAAATCAAACCAAACCTTGTGTTTTTCTACCTAAATTGCATATTCATGGGGTTCGGGTTGATTTTCCTTGTTTCTTTGCTTGATTTGGATTAAATATGAGTTTAAATAGTGGATTATTCAAGAAACCCCAATATCTACTTCGTTTTTGGAAATATTGGTACAAAACCCTTATTTACGAATACGATAGTGTACAATATACTGTAATGCCCAGCATTTCCATTTGCGAGTTAATCATTCCATTAAGCCCGGTTAACGCTTAATCGCCGTTAGATCGTGAACATTGGGTTTTGAGACTCTTATATTTGACCTGACACCTCTAAGAGGTCATATTAGATATATTAAGTTTTTGGGATTAATTATTTCGTTCTTCGGGTGGCCCGAATCTAAAATGGGAAGTAAATCGCGTGTTTTAAACTTTTGGGAAAAGTAAATTTTTGGCCAAATTTGAGAAGCCATAACTTCTTCAGTCGAGGTCCAAAAGACTCTCCGTTTGTGGCCACGTCTTCATCTCAATCCACTCTAGAACTTCTGTGTTTTGACTGAAGTCCAATTCGTACTCCTCATTGGTCAAAATATCGTGTGAAGTAGGTCGATTAGTAAATTCTGTTCTTTCGGTAGCGCTTCAGCAGAGCGCTGTCTTCAGAGCATTTTTGAGAATTATATATCCATAATTTGGAACACTTCCTTCATGAAAGTTGTAGGTCTTCGAAATACCTTTTCTTGGACATAAAGATCACCCCAATCCGAGTTCCGAGCAAAACGTTATGACCAAAATACCAGCAGTGGTCAGCATTAGTGGGCATCAGTACCCATCAGTCGACAGATGACTGTTCCTCGATCGACTGATGACCTCCTGAGTGGTCAAAATTCAAATTTTCTAGTGCTTAGACCCCATTTTTAAACAACCAAAACCCTCTCCTCTTCCCATTTCGACCCACACACCTCCATACCCCTCAAGAGATTCCTTGTGAGAGATTTTGAGAGATTCTTGGGGATTCTTCATGATTTCTTCATCTCCATTCAAGGATTTTGCATCTAGAGGGCACTATTCATCATCTTCGTCACATCTTTCCTCTATGGGAGCTTAGGAGAGCTTGGAAAGAACCTACTCCAACCATCATCAACACTTCAATCATGGATTAAAGCTCCATACAAGGTGGGAACTCTAACATAAACCCTTTGATTTAAAGTATTTGTTGTTGTATTAGAGTTTTGATACAAAATGGGTATTTTTGCTAAAAATCCTAGGTTGGGGTGTGCATTTGGTTGTGTTCTAGGCTCGATTAATGATACAAATTGATAAATTATTGCATAAATCACACTTATAAACAAGTATTATCACGATATGAGCTTTTTCCATGCATATACACATCACACCCATTTGTTAGCTAGGGTATAAACCATGTATTAGGGGAATTTCAGGATAAGGATTTAAATTGGGGTTAAGGATGTGTTATAAGCCACAATTAAGGATACTTATGCTACTAGATTTTTGTATTAGAGTTTTCCCTTGCGTATTATACAAAAACCCACATGGAGGCTAATTGTATAAACTAGGCAATTTGGGAAATTAGAGGTTTTGAAAGTTTCCGCTTTAACGAATGATGGATTATGGGTTATAAAACCTAGATATACACATTTATGCCATGAAATACTCGGGTATGACATTTTCTTTGAGTTTTACATTAAAGTCCACCGATAGGAACATAAATGTGATAACACTAAAACTAGTTGCCTACATGAACCGCAATTAGAGTTTAATGATGAATATTATTGTAGTTTAACACTTGAATTAGTGAATGTGGTGTAAGTTGTAACACCCCGTTATTTCGTTTCCTCGTAGTTGCTTGCATTCGTCCGCTTATTTCACCTCAGGTGGTGAAATTTTCATTCGGAGAGCCTCGTAATGTTCTATCACTCTTTATTAGTCATATTATCCTTCTTCCACCCATGTGAGTGTTCGTTTAGTGATTCGAGTGGTTCGGATAGAAACCGAGGCGATAATCGCGTATTTTGACTTTTCGCGATTCGTCAATTTCTTGCTAACTTTGAGAGGCCATAACTTTTTCATCAGATGTCCAAACGAATCTCTGGTTTTGGCCACGTCTTCATTTCTTTTCCCTCTACAACTTTAGTGTTTGGGCTGAGTCGAGATTCAGCCATTTCGAGGTCCGTTTGGGGCTCAGAAAGTCATTTGCTGTTGCAGTGACTTCCATGATCGATCATGGTCCTCCAGAGGAGTTTTAGAAGGGTTCATGATCGATCATGGGTGGTACACTTGAATGTCGGTTTTGAGCGTTTTTAACCAGTTTTTAAGTCATTTAACACCCCCATCCAAGATTTGAGTCCGGAATCGCTTTCTCCTTCACTATTCATCATCCTTCCCACCTTCTTCTTTCGTTGGAGCTTGCGTTGGAGCTCCCTTGGGCGGTACGGCTTCTACACTTCATCAACTTCCGGATTCAGCTTGTCTAAGGTGGGGACACTAGTACTAAAACTTGTTTTCTAATGTTTGATTGATGTATTATAGATTTAAACTACAAATTGGGGATTTTGATCAAAAGCATGTGTTGTTTGCATCTCTTGGGGTTTGGACTAGATAAGTCTTAGATTAGTGATAGATATTGATAGATTATCATACCTACAACGTGATTGATCATCTAGTTCCATGATTTAGCATGCGTACCTAGAGGTTCATGTGAAACCAACTCCGTAGCTATTCGTATGACTTATAAATTGGGGTTTTTAGGTCTTATGCTTGTAGATGGATGATTGTGGGTTATTAAGGATAACGATACACATTTATACTACTAGATACGATCGAAGGGTATTATTTATGGTATGTGTGGTGAGAACCCACTACGGTGGAGCGATAAGCCGTAACGTGCGGATCTAATGGCTTGTGTGGAGCGTGCTAGGCACTAGTGACAAGAGTTTAATCCCGATATTCCTTAACACATGTAAAACATAGTTGTTTGGGCACGGATTGCCCATGGTCATGAATAAGAACACCTAGGCGAGTTGTATTAGTATGTTGGATGAGCTAGAATCGTAACAACCAATACATGGCTTGATAGGATGAGGTGAGTATCATCATAAAACATGTAATGAGATATATGACACTGATAATGAACCAATTGGCCTCATAATGTGAATAATTACTTGACGATAAACGCATGGAGTATACGAGTGATGACTACGCTTGTAGAAATGATTAACAATGATGTTAATGATGATAAATGGATAGTGGGCGATTATATGATTATATATATAACGATGAGCCATATGTGTGATGTATGATTGATGATGACGATGATGATATTCATTGTGGGAAATGAATAAATGTAATGTATGTTACTGTGATCACACATATGGGCTGTATATGATGATTTATTGAGCATCGGGTAGCTCCCCGTGACTCGAAGGAGGGCCGCCTATTGCCGCCCGTGGGTGAAAAGGCCCTAAACCGTACACGGGAAAATGAATTCGGTGACTCCGCCGGTGGTTGTGTGTGTCCACAAAGGAGAGCCCACTCTTTGTATTTTGCCTTCCCACAAGACTATGTGTTCTGGGTTCGATGAGTTTTCCCGGCAAGCGGAGTAGGTCCTGTGTGCCACTACTTTCCCATTGGTGAGTTTCCCGGGAAGTAGTTGGGCTACTAATGGTCATCACCCTGCTAGGGTATCGCCTGGTGTAGTTCCTTCCAGAGTCTCGATGTGGTTTGTATGAGGCGTTCTCCTCGTTAACTATTCGGAGTGTTATTCCCGGGAAAATGTCTTGAGGGTTATCTCCAAATGACTTACTTGGAGAACCAAGTCCTTGAACCACTTCCCACTCGGAGGAGACATGGACAAAAGCCTCGGAGCCTTCGGGATCTGTTGCTTTGGGCCTAGATGACCGCGGGGAGAAACTGAGGCACTATACTAGAGATATGATACGGATCGATGTTTTGTGGATGTGCATTACTTATATTATCATTATTATTGTATTGTATCATATCTTGTATGGCATGGTTGATTATATATTGCCTCGGACGGGTGTACCTTTAGTAATAACAATAATACATACACTATCGCACATAACATAATATACTTAGGAAGGTATTGGCCACTCATAATGTACTAATACATAATGTGAAATGTATTGTTAGCTAATGGCCATAAGAACATGGTATAAGAATGTGAGTACGTGGTTTGGTTATGAGGACGAAATAGTGATAAAGCCTTGTAGGTGGCCAAGTATGGAATCCATAACATACTATACTTAAAGAGAAAACAATAGATACTTGGCCAATTATCACAACTTACGGTATAGGTAATGAATAACATAGCCTTGAGTTACACTTGAAAGCGTATTCAAGTAGGTCTATATCTAGGATTCCCTACTAATGTAAGAATTGGCTCAGGATATTCCAAGGGAAGTCTAGGGATGGAATAGGTTGATTAAATATTCAGCTTTCTGGTGACTAGGATAGGATTCCTAGTGGGATTTGCACGCACGGGTGTGTGAGTTGCATTGCATTGCATGGTTTTCAAACTACCGCATTGACATAAGATAATTATTTTCTATATAAAACCTATATAGTTCCCACTGAGCCCGGATTTGGCTCACCCCGTTTTCTAAACAGTTTTGCAGGTTAAGCATTGGGGATTGGCGCGTGGTCTACGAGTCTAGTAGCCTTTGATGTCTTATAACTTTTGAAGTCCTTGAATTAAGGACTTGGTTGTATATAACCTTTTGTTATATTAAACTCTTTGTATTTATGTATGGACTTTACAATTATTCTGGATAATGGATTATAAATTTGTATAAACGGTTTATATATATATATATATATGTGTGTGTGTGTGGAGTTAGATGTAATTGTGTTTTTAATAAAATGTGCATTGTAAACCTCATGGGTTTGGTTTTATTTAAATAAACTCCACATACCGAGCATTTGTAAAATTTGACATTTTATTTAAGAAAAGTTTTCAAAAGTCGTGATTTTTATATTTTAAACCCGCCATCGTGCACGGCATCCGTGATTAACTGAGTCTCGGAGGTGAAAATCTCAAAACGGAATTCGGAGCGTCACATAAGTACTCGAGTGGAGTGTATATGGCTCTAGTCCCACAGATTATAAAACAAGTAGATCATGATAATTGAAAATACTATGAATGGCCATAGCACTTGTACAAGATTATACAAGTTATTATATTTTTGAGTGATGATTGCGTATTGACTTTCTGCATACGAGTGTGTGTGGGATGACGGGTTGTGATGTTATTGTTGACCTTGAAGGTCTTAATCTTATTTTGATAATAACAATAAATCAATCATGTGTAATTTTAACATGTTCTTGATATAAGATTATAGATTTCTTATTTGGAAAATCAAGAATAGCATGATTGCTCAAACGAAGTTTGACAAGGATCATTCAATCAATATCCGATCAAGTCAACGAAGCATTCGACTAAAACTGATCTATCCAAATCAAGATCACTCCTCTACAAGCGTTGGTCAAGTCAAAGAAGATCATTCTCATCATTCACAAGATAAGCAATGCATTTCATGAAGCACAAAAGATCAAGGATCATATGCTAAAGCTTCAAGGGAAAAGCTTCAAGTGAAGAATCAATTTGAAGAAAAAAATCGAAGCATTAGAAGACTCACCTCTTCGGTAATTGAGTGTTTGCTTAGGATTAATGTAAAGTTTCTTAATTGATTGATTATATAGCTCAAACATGAACTTGCATCATTGTTAGACTGATCAAAACCAAGTTTGAATCAAAATCATTTCAAAACATCATTCTTGCAAAAATCGATTTTGAAATAAATTCATAATTAATTCATATGAATGAATTTTGATACAAAAACATATTTGAGAGTCTTAGAAACTTATTTGGAACACTCCTCAAGCATTAGAATCAATTTTGGAGCCATATTGCAAAAGTTGAAAAATTGCACAAAAGTCCCCACTCCAGTGCCATGTAGCCGACTCCACTGAAAGTGCTGGAGTCGACTGATGAGCCTGAGGATAGCACGAGAGCTAGATCATGGAGTGAAGACTATGCAGATCCCATCCGGGTTCCAAGTGGTCCAATCACCCGAGCTAGAGCAAGGAAGATGAAGGAAGCACTCGTGAGCATGGTCCACGAGTTGATGAATAAAGCTGACGCTTGGAGAAGCATTCAAGGAGATGAAGAGCACGAATGGAAAATAATGCTTAGCCAAGAAGACGTAGAATAATTAGGGCGTTTTTATTATTGTTTTTATTAGTTTGCAGCCCAAGGATTATGTATAATTAGTATTTAGAGTGATGGGCTTGTTAAGGGTGTTTTTGGGCTTGTTTAGAGCTCTCCATTATTTTTGTTGCACTAGAATTGGGCTTGTTTTTGTTATTTTCGAAATTAGGGTTTGTTTAGGGTTTTCTCTTCTCCTCCTATTTAAAGGAGGCTACTCTTATGTTTGGAGGCAGCTTATTATCTAATACGAAATTGAGAGTGTTTTTCACCTCTTGTGTTCTAAGAACACTTCGAGCAGCCGGAATTTAATTCTTGTTGTTCTTCGACTTATCAATCAATTAACCCATCAATTGATTGTTTGTCTTCGATTATACCAAGGTTCATTCTCGTTTTAGGGATTGGGTCGAGGTTCCACCTCCATCATCTTCGCGTGATTCCAAGGTTCTTACGTGTTCAACGTTAAGGGTCGCGGATTCGTCATATCGGATAGAAATACGGTCGCGATTCACATCATTGGTATCAGAGCGATTCTTTCTATCCAGGTTTTATTTTTTCGTATTCTTGCTATTACGAATCTGTTCCTATTATTGCAAATCTGTTCTTGTGGTTACGAATCTGTTCTTGCTCTTACAATTCTGTTCTTGTTGTTACGAATCTGTTTTAGAGATTTACAAATCTGTCCTTGTTGTTACGAATCTGCTCTTGCTAAACTTTGAATCTGCTTATCACGGATCTGCTTATTCTGTTTCATCTGTGTTCAAAGTCGAAAATCTTCAATTTCGTTGCTGAACCATATTCGCAAATCTGTCCATTCATAATCTGTCCAGATTAAAGTAGAGCTCGATTTGTTGTTTGCAAATCTCTAGTTGCGATTCTCTTGATTCCTAGTTAACTTGGTTATTGAGGCGGCTATTGATAGTTGTGGCGGCTGTTATTGCAAGCAACATAAAACCCTAGACTTGTAATTCTTGGTCAAAAAACCTAGTTGTGGCGGCTAGTATTTCAAACACCATAAAACCCTAGACTTGACTTTTATTTCTAGGTTTTGAAATTTGTGGCGGCTGTGAACAACATAAAAACCCTAGTAGACTTGTGATTAAAAAAAAAAAAAAAAAAAAAAAAAAAAAAAAAAAAAAAAAAAAGAGTAAAAAAAATTCCGAATTTTGACTTTATTTCTTTTAGCATTCTGATTCTATAGGTTCCAAGGGTTCCAAAAATCACTTTTTTACGAGACGAACTTTTAGCTCAATTTTGTCGAAATTTGGCTTCGTATTTTGTCCATATTTCATTGGGATTCCTGTTTCTTGAGTTCTTGGTGAAAACGTACTTGTCCTAGCATACAATTAATCTGTTTGGGTTGTGATTGGTCTGTTCGGGCAGCCAAGAAAAGGGTTCTTGCTTTTCGATTCGTTTGAAGTTCCAAAAGGTGAAAATTGAGAGGAATATCAATACATTGAGAACTAAACACGAGCGGTAAAATCAGAGTGAAATTATTTTTTGAGCGAAACACGTAAGGGAGTGCAGTGAGGAAAATTTATTTCTTTATATTGTGCTAACCTCTGTTTTGCAGCAATATGTCGAGTTTCGATCCTAGGTTATTCCAAGAAGCCATGACGAGCACCTTACAAAAGATGATGAGAGAGGAGTTGGGTGTCTTTAAAGAGCAGGTGGAAGAGATGAGTGAGGAGTTGAAGAGAATGCGGGTGAAAGTAGATAGAGTTGAAAGCACCCAAATTGAGCAATCCGGCATATCACATAATGCTCAAAGAAATGGGAGACCGCAGCCTAGGGAACGGAGGGCTGATGTTGATAATTATTACCGAGATAGCTTTGACGATGGGGATAGCGATGTCGATTCGGCAGTCGCTAACCGACGGAATGGTAGGCGGTTTGGTAGGGGATTTAACAGGGAGGATGACAACATGAATGGGATCAAAATGAGGATTCCATCCTTCCAAGGAAAAAATGACCCCGAGGCCTATCTTGAGTGGGTCAAGAAAGTTGAATTAGTGTTTGCTTGCCATAATTACTCCGAGTCCAAGAAGGTGAAATTGGCGGCTATTGAATTTTCAGATTATGCACTTGTTTGGTGGGATCGCTTGATGATAGAGAGAAGGCGTAGTGATGAGGGGCCCGTGGAGACTTGGGATGAGATGAAGCGGTTGATGAAGAAGCGGTTTGTGCCCGATCACTATTATCGGGAATTGTACCAAAAATTGCAGGGGCTCACGCAGGGAAATCGTAGTGTTGACGAATACTATAAGGAGATGGAAGTGGCCATGATTCGGGCCAAGGTTGATGAAAATAGAGAAGCTACCATGGCGAGGTTCTTGAGTGGGCTAAACCGGGAAATTGCCAATGCGGTTGAATTGCAGCCATATGTTGAGATTGAAGATATGGTGCACACGGCAATTAAAATAGAGAGGCAGCTCAAGAGGAGGGGTAGTTTCAAGCCAAGCCAAAATCCATACTCTACTCCATGGAAACAAAGTCCGTGGAAGAAGGATGACAAAGTAACCACTCTGAAGCCGAAAGTTGATTCAAAATCAGAAGTTCCTAGTGGAGGGCAAGCTAAGACAGCCCCTAACACCACTAATACTCCTACTACCCGAAACAGGGACATTATTTGTTGGAAGTGTCAAGGAAGGGGCCATGTTTCCACTCAATGCCCGAATAAGAGGGTAATGATGCTCCTGGATAATGGGGAATATGAGACGGATGAAGAAGGCGCTGAAGCTATGCCACCTTTGGAGGATGTCGAAGAAGAGGAGAGCGCCATCCAGGGTGAGTTATTAGTTGCAAGGAGAGCGCTTAGTACGCACGCAAAGGAGGATGAGGAGCAGCGCGAGAATATTTTCCACACTAGGTGCCTAGTGCTAGGCAAGGTGTGTAGTTTGGTGATAGACGGAGGTAGTTGCACTAATGTGGCTAGCACGACGATGGTGGAGAAGCTAGCATTGCACACGACTAAGCACCCAAGGCCTTACAAACTGCAGTGGCTGAATGATAGCGGTGAAGTGAGGGTGAACAAGCAGGTTTTGGTGTCCTTTAGCATTGGTAGATACGAGGATCAAGTGCTTTGTGACGTGGTTCCCATGCAAGCCGGCCATATGTTATTGGGGAGACCATGGCAATATGATAGGAGAGTTAAACATGATGGCTTCACTAATAAATATTCATTTGAGATGAACAAGAGAACAATCATTCTTGCACCTTTACCGCCGCAGCAAGCCTATGCCGATCAGTTGAAGTTGCAAAGTGAGGAGGAGCAGCGGAGAGTTGAAAAGAAAAAGAGAGATAGTGGTGAGGAAAAGAAAGAGAGTAAAGTGGAAAAACCAGTAACTATTGAGAGCAAATTTGAGAGGAGGCAAAAGAATTTTTATGCGAGAGCTAGTGAAGTAAAAAGAGCGATGCTTTGTAATCAGCTTCTTGTACTTGTATACAAAGAAGCATTTTTGAATACTAACGAGCTAAATTCTTCTTTGCCTAGTGTTATTGTCTCTTTGTTGCAGGATTTTGGTGACGTCTTCCCGGAGGATACACCAAGCGGTTTACCACCCATCCGAGGAATAGAGCATCAAATTGATTTCGTACCTGGATCCTCCATTCCAAACCGGCCAGCCTATAGGAGTAATCCGGAGGAAACAAATGAACTTCAAAGGCAAGTTACGGAGCTGTTGGAGAAAGGATATGTGAGAGAGAGTATGAGCCCATGTGCGGTGCCAGTTTTGCTAGTGCCAAAGAAGGATGGAACGTGGAGGATGTGCGTGGACTGCCGAGCCATAAATAATATCACGGTAAAATATCGTCACCCCATTCCACGTTTAGATGATATGCTTGATGAGTTGCATGGGTCTAGTATATTCTCTAAAATTGATTTGAAAAGTGGATATCATCAAATTAGGATGAAAGAAGGAGATGAATGGAAAACAGCCTTTAAAACAAAATATGGATTATATGAATGGTTAGTTATGCCTTTTGGTTTGACTAATGCACCTAGCACTTTCATGAGATTAATGAACCATGTTTTGAGACCTTTTATTGGCAGATTTGTTGTAGTCTATTTTGATGATATTCTTATCTATAGCAAGAGTCTAGATGATCACGTAATTCAATTAAAATCTGTTTTGGATGTCTTGCGAAAGGAGAAGTTATATGCTAACCTGAAAAAGTGCACCTTTTGCACGGATAAGCTTGTATTTCTTGGTTTTGTTGTGAGTGCACAAGGAATTCAGGTTGATAAAGAAAAGGTGAAGGCGATTCAAGAATGGCAAAGTCCTACAAGTGTTGGGCAAGTGCGGAGTTTCCATGGACTTGCTAGTTTCTATCGGCGGTTCGTGAAGGATTTTAGTACTATTGCGGCGCCATTGACTGAAGTGATTAAAAAGAATGTGGGATTCAAATGGGGAGAGGAGCAAGAGAAGGCGTTCGAGTTACTAAAAAGCAAGCTAAGTAACGCCCCATTGTTATCTTTACCTAACTTTGCAAAGACTTTTGAAATCGAATGCGATGCTTCAGGAAATGGAATTGGTGCTGTTCTTATGCAGGAAGGAAGGCCAATAGCATACTTTAGTGAGAAGCTAGGTGGGGCGACCTTAAATTACCCTACCTACGACAAGGAGCTTTATGCGTTGGTGAGAGCGTTGGATACATGGCAGCACTATCTTTGGCCAAAGGAGTTCGTGATTCACACGGATCATGAATCATTGAAGCACTTGAAGGGGCAGCAAAAGCTAAACAAGCGCCATGCCAAGTGGGTGGAGTTCATAGAGACATTTCCATATGTGATCAAGTACAAGCAAGGTAAAGAGAATGTTGTAGCGGATGCTTTATCACGCAGGTATACTTTAATTGCTACTTTAGATGCTAAATTGCTTGGGTTTGAATACATCAAGGATTTGTATTGTGATGATGCTGATTTTCGAGATATATTCAATGCATGTGAAAAATTAGCATTTGATAAGTACTTTAGGCATGATGGATTTCTAATGCGTGAAAACAAACTTTGTGTGCCTAAATGTTCATTGCGCGAATTGCTTGTGAAAGAAGCGCATGGTGGGAGTTTAATGGGACACTTTGGTATAGCTAAGACTTTAGGAGTATTGCAAGCACACTTCTTTTGGCCTCACATGAAAAGAGATGTTGAAAGAATATGTGAGAGATGTGTTACTTGTAAGAAGGCAAAGTCTAAGTTAAATCCCCATGGTTTGTATACTCCATTACCCATTCCTAGTGACCCTTGGGTTGATATTTCTATGGATTTTGTGTTGGGCTTGCCTAGGACTAAACATGGGAATGATTCTGTTTTCGTGGTGGTTGATAGATTTTCTAAAATGGCTCATTTCATTGCTTGTCATAAAACTGATGATGCACCACGAATTGCTAATTTGTTCTTCAAAGAAATTGTGCGTTTGCATGGCATGCCTAGAACCATAGTTTCTGATAGGGATGCAAAGTTTTTGAGCTACTTTTGGAAGACTTTGTGGGGAAAGTTGGGTACTAAATTGTTGTTTTCTACTACATGTCACCCCCAAACTGATGGCCAAACGGAAGTAGTAAATAGAACTTTATCCACTTTGTTGCGTGCCATAATTAAAAAGAACTTGAAAGAGTGGGAAGAATGTTTGCCTCATGTTGAGTTTGCATATAATCGATCTGTTCATTCTGCATCTAAGTTTTCTCCTTTCGAGATTGTGTATGGTTTTAATCCTTTGGCTCCTTTGGATTTATTACCATTACCTGTTGAGCATGCTAACCTAGATGGCAGGAAGAAAGCTGAGTTTGTTAGACAGATTCATGAGAAGGCAAGGCAAAACATTGAGAGAAGAACCGAGCAATACGTGCAACAAGCCAACAAAGGAAGGAAGAAGGTGGTTTTCGAAACAGGAGATTGGGTTTGGTTGCACTTGAGGAAGGAACGCTTTCCAGTTCAGCGGCGTTCTAAGCTTTTACCGAGAGGAGATGGACCGTTTCAAGTTGTGCAAAGGATCAATGACAATGCATATAAACTTGATCTACCAGGTGAGTATAATGTAAGTGCTACATTTAATGTCGCTGACCTAAGTCCGTTTAGTACAGGTGACGAATTGAGGACAATTCCTTTTCAAGAGGAGGGGAATGATGAGCCTGAGGATAGCACGAGAGCTAGATCATGGAGTGAAGACTATGCAGATCCCATCCGGGTTCCAAGTGGTCCAATCACCCGAGCTAGAGCAAGGAAGATGAAGGAAGCACTCGTGAGCATGGTCCACGAGTTGATGAATAAAGCTGACGCTTGGAGAAGCATTCAAGGAGATGAAGAGCACGAATGGAAAATAATGCTTAGCCAAGAAGACGTAGAATAATTAGGGCGTTTTTATTATTGTTTTTATTAGTTTGCAGCCCAAGGATTATGTATAATTAGTATTTAGAGTGATGGGCTTGTTAAGGGTGTTTTTGGGCTTGTTTAGAGCTATCCATTATTTTTGTTGCACTAGAATTGGGCTTGTTTTTGTTATTTTCGAAATTAGGGTTTGTTTAGGGTTTCATTAGGGTTTTCTCTTCTCCTCCTATTTAAAGGAGGCTACTCTTATGTTTGGAGGCAGCTTATTATCTAATACGAAATTGAGAGTGTTTTTCACCTCTTGTGTTCTAAGAACACTTCGAGCAGCCGGAATTTAATTCTTGTTGTTCTTCGACTTATCAATCAATTAACCCATCAATTGATTGTTTGTCTTCGATTATACCAAGGTTCATTCTCGTTTTAGGGATTGGGTCGAGGTTCCACCTCCATCATCTTCGCGTGATTCCAAGGTTCTTACGTGTTCAACGTTAAGGGTCGCGGATTCGTCATATCGGATAGAAATACGGTCGCGATTCACATCATCGACTCCCTCAAGGAAAGCCATGGAGTCGACTCCATGAAGACTCAGGGAGCCGACTCCCTTGACAAAATATAGCCGTTGGAACTTTGTTTAAAGTGCATTTTTGCCCCATTAATTTATATCTCCACCACAAACGGCTATATCACTTTTGGGACTATATATATGACTTCCAAGACTCATTCTAATCACCTTGAATCATTCATACACTTCATATTTCATCTATCTTCAATATCTAAAGATTCAAGAAATTGTTTTTGATCAATCATTAATTTTTGAGCTATATCATCTTGATCAAATAGGATAACTCTAGTGTGAGCTTCAAATTGTATTCTTTATACACTTGAGAGAGTTGTTGTAAATTGGTGTGAATCACCAAACAATTTAGTATTCAAATTGTGAGAGGTAAATCTCATAGGAAAAACAAGAAGGTAAAATTCTTGTTTAGTTTTTGTGAAAGGTAAATTTCACAAGGTTAGCAAGAGGGTATCTTGTGAGAGTATTGTGGTGTAGAAATGGTTGTAGAGTGTGTGAGACAACACTTGTAGAGGTTTGATCTTCAGCCGAAAGGAGATTGATTTTAGTGAAAATTCTCGGGGAACTAATCGAGCGCGGAGTAGGGGGAACAAGCCGAACCATATGGACAAAAAATCTTGGATTTCGATTGGTTCAATCTTTCTTACTCAATCTCTTTATTATTGATTGTTTTGTTATTGCTTGAGATTGCTTAATCATTTTCTCTTGTTCTTCATTATTTATTTGCTTACATTCCTTGATATATATTTGTTAAGTAAATTGTTTTACTTAAACTTTTTGAAACGATTTTTAAATTCCGCATTTAGTTTTTATAAACCCTATTCCCCCCCCCCCTCTAGGGTATTTTCCGACCAACAATTGGTATTAGAGATTGTACTCTTGTTTTGATTTAACAATCTTAGAGTTTACGATCATGTCTTATTGTCAAGGAACCGGACTTTCCGAAGGTGCTTCTACTTATAGACCGCCATTATTTGATGGCAAAAACTATAGCTATTGGAAAAATAGAATGTGTACATTTTTACAAGCTAATGATTTTGAACAATGGAAGGTCACACTTGTTGGACCTTATGAGATCACAAAAACCGACGACAAGGGAAAAGTTATTCCCAAGTCTATATTCGAATATGATGAGCATGACATTAAAAAAATTCAATTCAATGCTAAAGCTTTAAATTCATTACATTGTGCCTTGACTATGGTTGAATACAATAAAATCTCTAGTTGCAAAACCGCAAAAGAGATTTGGGACAAGCTTGAGGTTACCTATGAAGGAACCTCTCAAGTGGAGGATAATATTAATATTCTTGTCCATGATTATGAATTGTTTAAAATGGAGCCTAACGAATCACTTGCTTCCATGTATAGTCGATTTTCTATTCTTACTAACGCTTTGGACCTTCTTGGCAAGGTTTACTCTAATGAAGAGAATATTTGAAAAATTCTTAGGATTCTTCCAACGAAATGGAGACCTAAGGTGACGGCAATTCAAGAAGCTAAGAATCTCAAAACTCTTAGCATGGATGAGCTCTTGGGTTCTCTTAAAACCCATGAGAAGGAGTTGCAAAGAGAAGAAGGAGGAGAGAAAGTAAATCCAATGACAATCTGGTATCAAAGCTCAACTAAAAGAGATGGAGACATGGGACTTCTTTCTAAGAAGTTTGAGAAATTCCTAGCAAAGAAGAAGTACTCGCAAGGGAAGCTCAACAACAATCCCTCATCCTCAAAGAACTTCCACGATAAATCAGCTATCTCTAAAGTTGACAATGAGGAAAGGAAGTGCTTTCATTGTCAAAAACCGGGACATTACAAGTCAAATTGTCTGGATAGAAAAGAAGAGAGAAGAGAGAAGAAAGCAAAGAGGGAAGAGCTATACAAAAGATTGAAGCATGCTTTCAAAGAAATTTCAAGCGAATCGGAAGAAGACGAATCCGATATCGAGTCAAGCGATGAGGAGATGGCACACCTTTGCCTTATGGCAAAAGATGGAGAGGCATACACATCTTGGCCTCATAGATGAAGCATTCTTAGAGCTACCATTTTCTCTCTGTGGCCTTGGCCCTTTTTGATGTTGCCATAGGGGGAGAAAATGTGTGTTGGTGGTAATCAATGTTGGTAAGACTATTAAATGTTTTATGTCTTTAACATTTATAATTATTTTCTTTTGAAAATCTATTTGAGATCAAAATTATTTTATTGGTTTTAAAACTATCTCAAATATATGCAATGCTTTTTACAAATCATTTATTTTATCTATGCATAAATTGAGGGGGAGCATATTTCAATTATTCATAAGCTATTTATGCGTGTTATTGAAAACACACATTAATTTATTGTCATCATCAAAAAGGGGAAGATTTTTGACCTTGAAGGTCTTAATCTTATTTTGATAATAACAATAAATCAATCATGTGTAATTTAACATGTTCTTGATATAAGATTATAGATTTCTTATTTGGAAAATCAAGAATAGCATGATTGCTCAAAGGAAGTTTGACAAGGATCATTCAATCAATATCCGATCAAGTCAACGAAGCATTCGACCAAAACCGATCTATCCAAATCAAGATCACTCCTCTACAAGCGTTGGTCAAGTCAAAGAAGATCATTCTCATCATTCACAAGATAAGCAACGCATTTCATGAAGCACAAAAGATCAAGGATCATATGCTAAAGCTTCAAGGGAAAAGCTTCAAGTGAAGAATCAATTTGAAGAAACAAATCGAAGCATTCGAAGACTCACCTATTCGGTAATTGAGTGTTTCCTTAGGATTAATGTAAAGTTTCTTAATTGATTGATTATATAGCTCAAACATGAACTTGCATCATTGTTAGATTAATCAAAACCAAGTTTGAATCAAAATCATTTCAAAACATCATTCTTGCAAAAACCGGTTTTGAAATAAATTCATAATTAATTCATATGAATGAATTTTGATACAAAAACATATTTGGGAGTCTTAGAAACTTATTTGGAACACTCCTCAAGCATTAGAATCAATTTTGGAGCCATATTGCAAAAGTTGAAAAATTGCACAAAAGTCCCCACTCCAGTGCCATGTAGCCGACTCCACTGAAAGTGCTGGAGTCGACTCCCTCAAGGAAAGCCATGGAGTCGACTCCATGAAGACTCAGGGAGCCGACTCCCTTGACAAAATATAGCCGTGGGAACTTTATTTAAAGTGCATTTTTGCCCCATTAATTTATATCTCCACCACAAACGGCTATATCACTTTTGGGACTATATATATGACTTCCAAGACTCATTCTAATCACCTTGAATCATTCATACACTTCATATTTCATCTATCTTCAATATCTAAAGATTCAAGAAATTGTTTTTGATCAATCATTAATTTTTGAGCTATATCATCTTGATCAAATAGGATAACTCTAGTGTGAGCTTCAAATTGTATTCTTTATACACTTGAGAGAGTTGTTGTAAATTGGTGTGAATCACCAAACAATTTAGTATTCAAATTGTGAGAGGTAAATCTCATAGGAAAAACAAGAAGGTAAAATTCTTGTTTAGTTTTTGTGAAAGGTAAATTTCACAAGGTTAGCAAGAGGGTATCTTGTGAGAGTATTGTGGTGTAGAAATGGTTGTAGAGTGTGTGAGACAACACTTGTAGAGGTTTGATCTTCAGCCGAAAGGAGATTGATTTTAGTGGAAATTCTCGATGAACTAACCGAGCGCGGAGTAGGGGGAACAAGCCGAACCGTGTGGACAAAAAATCTTGGACTTCGATTGGTTCAATCTTTCTTACTCAATCTCTTTATTATTGATTGTTTTGTTATTGCTTGAGATTGCTTAATCATTTTCTCTTGTACTTCATTGTTTATTTGCTTACATTCCTTGATATATATTTGTTAAGTAAATTGTTTTACTTAAACTTTTTGAAAAGATTTTTAAATTCCGCATTTAGTTTTATAAACCCTATTCACCCCCCCCTCTAGGGTATTTTCCGACCAACAGTTATATATATGTGTGTGTATATATATTCATATTTATGTTGAATGGATTGAGATTGTTGTCATTGTTATTATATTGATTCATAGAGGACATGATTTGCATACATGGGATATATATATATATATATGTATATATTTGCACGTATATGTGTATGGCATTGAGGGTCCAAGGGGGACTTAGCCGTCGCGGCTACATATCCTGGTCCTTATAGAGGGACCCCACTATATTAGCGGCATACTCTATGGTCTAGCTAGGGGGACCGTCCGTGACGCCATACCCTTCACATCTAGGTGGTCCACGGGGGGATCCAGCCTTGGGGCCTACATACCCTATACTTGGGGGCTTAGATCGCTATCGCTGTGTACAGTCGAAAAATTCTAGATGGTTAATTGTGATTATGGAGATTAATTGTAATATGGTGGTTATATGATTGCCTATTGTATTGAAGTATTCAGCCTCCTAATGGATCAGAGAGGGGATGGAGTCCTAGGGTTTATAACTTCCCCGGTTGCAGATTAGTTTGTGTAATTCCGCCCTTCGACGTACGTACCTGCACGGGTATCCACTTGTTAAGTATTTGGAGTGTAGTCCCTGGGAAAATGGCCTCCATTGGTTTAACTCCAAATGAAGTACAAGTTAGGATCAAGTCCCTAGGTAATTCGATCGTTAGGAGGACACATGATTCGTTTAGAGCTTTGAGGCCTTCGAGAACCAGAGTTCTAGGCCTAGTGTACTGCGGGGGCAAGCTAAGGCTGGATACTTGAGTTATGTCAATGCGTATGTATGTATATGTACTCTACCATGTATACGAGTGATGTGATGCCTTATAGCATGCCAAGTATGGATGAAATAATGTATTTAAAAGTAAAACTGTAACTATGAATACTGGGCTTAGGAGATTAATCTACCTCACACATTACTGGATAATTAAGGAAAATTTTTGATACCTGGGATAGAATACCTAGTGGGGCTTAGCATGCATGCATGATGAATTATATTGGACTTTATCATTTCATTGTACCCTACTAAGTATCTATTTTTATTAAATAAGATACATATGTTTCAAATGAAAACCTTATCTTCTGTATTAACCTTTATAGTTCCCACTAAGCCCAGATTTGGCTCATTCCTTCTTCTAAAACAGTTTTGTAGGTTCATACCCGAGGGTCGCACGTCTAGCACGATTATAGAAGCTCTGATGACCGTGAACTACTTCCTAGTCCTTTAACTTAAGGACTATGTCGTTGAGGCTTTTGTATCTTGTATTTAGACATTTGTACTGTACATAACCTCTTTATTATAAGAGGTGGACATTTAGAACTGATTGTATTAAAGTATCTCATATGTGGAGTATTAGTTTTATTAAATCAATTGTTTGTGAGATGATTTGGATTGAAAATATTCTTTTAATTTACAGGGCGGATATCATATTTTTATAGACTCCACATGCTAAAAGTTTTTCAAAATTTATTTTTACTTAATTTCTTTTATAATTTACACCTGTCGTCGCGTGCGACACCGTGACTAACAGGGTCCCGGAGGTGAAAACCTCTTAATGGGATTCGGGGTGTCACATATACACTACTACGCATACATAAAATGTTATATTTGGAAATAAAGGCACTTTTAACACATAGTTATGTATGTATGTGATATTCCTGTTACACTAGAGATATTAGTTCATAAATTACGAGGTTTATTACTTGTTAGGCCAGTCCGTAATTATGTTGGTTAAGGCCATAAGTTTATTTTGAACAAGTAAAGTATAAAGATCATAAGGGGAGGTTTATATTAAAATACAGAAGTTGTACCGGTGTAATATTATCCTTGGCTTGGTGCCAAATTTGTGGGAAACACTAAACCCCAAGCATTTAATTTTCTTCTTTAAATACTAGTATACGGACTTGGCTAGCTTGGTTTAAGTGTAACAACAATACCACTACATGTTCTACATAATGTATATGTATACATATCTACATCTGTTGGATTCTATATTCTTATGATTTCATTGATTTGATGAGTTTGTTATATTTAGATATTGTTTGGGATTTATTATCGAATAGCCACACCGTTTGTACCAGGTAGATAGTTATTACTTGTAGCGTATAACCTTGGTGGCTACGTGAGTTTATATTATTGCCTTGGGGGCATTTTCCATCTAGGTGGACCTGGTAGGTGATCCCTGGCTTGGGGGCAGAAGAAATCGAGTTGCCGGCTATCTCTGTGTACTATAGATTTGAAATCCTAGATGTGATGTATATATATATACTAGGGTATACCCGTGCCATTCGGCACGGTAAATTATATAAGAACTGATAATAAGATAAAAAGAAGTAACGTGTAATGAATCTAAATCGACAAATTTAGGTTCAATATATTTTCATGCTAGAAAAACTAAAAGTAGACCGGATTGGACCGACTTGTTTTTAATTTTTTTTAAAAACATTAATCATTTTTTTTATCTTATTTTGATCTCGGCAAAATAAGTTTTCAACAAATTAAACTCAAGGTCTTATGTGAAAATAATTCAATTACATCTGTTAATATGATTTGAAAATAGTTTAAAAATTTGACTGATATATTGTGAACACTCCTAAAATTTACATATTGAGATGACCAATAATGTACGAACACATAAAGTACGTCCATAAATATTACTCAATAATTTTTATTATTTTCTCTAAATAATTCTATAGTCATGATAGATCTCGTTTAATTGATATTGATTAGTAAATTTTAAATATTAAATTTTGAATTTTTTTATTTTGAGTTATGACATTTTTAATGTAGAAAAAATAATTGGTGTGCGACTTTATTATGTGTATATTATTGGTGTTAAATGTTACTCAATAATGTTTCTTATTTTTTTTACATAATTCTATAGTCATGATGGAGCTTGTTTAATTGATCTTGATTAGTAGATTTAAATATTAAATTCATAATTCTGTAGTCATGATTGATCTTGTTTAATTGATCTCGATTAGTAGATTTAAATATTATATTTTTATTAAATTTCTTAATTAGTATATTTTAAATATTAAATATTAATTTTTTTTTATTTTAAGATGAATTTTGTTTAATTGATTTTGATTATTATATTTAAATATTAAATTTTCATTAAATTTCTTCCTTAGTAGAGTTTAAATATTAAATTTTGAATTTTTTTATTTTAAGTTATAGCATTTTTAATGAAAAAAAACTTATTGGTGTGTGAGAGTTTATTGTGTGTATCTTATTAGTGTTAAATGTTACTCAATAAATTTTATTTTTTTTACATAATTATATAGTCATGATGGATCTTATTTAATTGATCTTGATTAGTATATTTTAAATATCTTATTAGTGTTAAATGTTACTCAATAAATTTTATTTTTTTATATAATTCTATAGATGTATCTTATTTAATTGATCTTGATTAGTTATCTTATTTAATTTTTTATTAAATTTTGATCTTCTTTTTAAGATGGCATTTTTAGTATATTTTAAATATTAATTTTTTATTAAATTTTGAATTTCTTTTTAAGTTATGGCATTTTTAATATAGAAAAAATTATTGGTGTGTGAGAATTTATAGTGTGTATATTATTATTAATTTTTTATTAAATTTCTTGATTAGTAGAGTTTAAATATTAAATATTAAATTTTTTATTTTACGTTATAGCATTTTTAATGTAAAAATATTTATTGGTGTGTGAGAGTTTATCGTGTATATATTATTAATGTTAAATGTTACTCCATAATTTTTATTTTTTTTACATAATTCTATATATAGTCACGATGGATCTTGTTTAATTGATCTTGATTAGTAGATTTTAAATATTAAAATTTTATTAAATTTTGAATTTTTTATTTTAAGTTATGGCATTTTTAATATAGAAAAAATTATTGGTGTGTGAGAATTTATTGTGTGTATATTATTGGTGTGAGTGTTTTAACTTTGATGTGACATCTTGATGTGTGTATAAAACTCATCCAAGGGTGTAGAGCTAATGCACACCATAACATGTATATTTTTAACCATTAGATTCTTATATTTTTTGAGAATAAATTTGGTCAAACTTGATGTTTTATGATATAGATGATTGATGTGATAGATCTGGTCGCGGTGTTTTGGCTTGTACATTATGATTATATATATATGGCCTTTCTTATACTTTGGGCTGGGAACATTATATATATGCATTTCACGAAAGGTTTTCCGTGCATTGGCTGCTTTGGAAGTGTAGTATACATATTTACATTTGTATGTACAAAAAGAAATGTATTTTACCCAGAGGTGATTTATTACGGAGAAGCATAATATAAACTAAATTTACTTTGATCCTATTCTTATACGAACCCTTATAGTTCCCACTGGACCCGTTTGGCTCACTCCCATTTTCCAAATCAGATTTTGCAGGTGTTCCTAGGGACGGTGCGCTCACAAAGTCTAGATAGCTCTGAAGATTGGATTACCAAAGTCGTTTGGAGACGACTTGTGTCTTATTCTTTAAAGTATTCATATTATATTGTATTAAACTCTTAAGCCATATATGTAAAGTTTTTATGAGTTTGGAACCTCGTTAGAGGAATACCTTGTACTGGAATGTTAATTTCTATTTGACAAGGAATTGATAGATGTGGAGATATTATTTTAGTTAAACTTATGTTTGTTTGACAGGAAATGGTTTTATTCAAACTACAAACTCCACATGCTAAAATTTTCCAGAATATATCGCTTTATCAGTAATTTTCATTCTATGAGTTCTAATTTTATACTATGACACCCGTCGTCGCGTACGACACCGTGACTAACTGGGTCCTGAAGGCAAAATCCTCTAAATAGGATTTCGGGGCGTCACACAAACTGACGAGTCAAAACGTAAATTGATCAAATATGGAATATGGTTTGGAAGTAATATTTCTTGTCTAATTGGTTAAGACATACTTGTCACACTAGATGACCTATAAGTAGTAAGCTCTACCTGAATTTAGGGATATCGAGATGAGTTATCAGCACTCAACGTGAAAGTGGAATCTGAAAACTCAAACATGTATCTTGGATTACACTCTACCTTTATACTATGGAGGAACAACCAACCAAGGATTCAAAGAAAGAAATAATAGGTGAGAAAATGAAGGAGCTATAGTAATTACAAAATTCACTAGGCTCTATAGGCCTGGCAAAATCAATTCTTGTGATTTACATTTAGGTTCTTATCCGGTTTACTCAAAATACAGAATGATCTTACAAGCAAAATCATTTTTTTTTACAAAGGGACTTATCTAAAGCGTTCAAACTACGAAACTTAAAATGGAATTGAAATTTACGATACCATGTAGAATACTTAAACAAAACCTGGGATATGATTGCTCCAACTATCAAATCAAGGATCAAGGACTAATCCAGAAAGTAATGGAAACATCATGACTCTTCAAAGATCACCCATCCATTATCAAGAACATGCAGAAGCCTATTCGAATTATGAGGCCCTATGTGCACAAGCATTAATTGGCTATCAAACACAAAGGATATAATTTCTCCTCGTATGAATCCCACAAAATTCAAACTCATTCAAGGAAGCATTATATGAGGAAATATATAGCTACTACCCCGTGGTTTAGATCATACGCCTAAGAGAATGTTACCTTATACATCATTTTGAGGGATGGCAAGGAAAGGAACCCAGGCTACACATATTTCTCACAATCTAATCAACCATATTGTAATATCTAGTGATTTATTTATTATTTATTTTATTTTATGTATTTTTCATCTATCCTTGATCATGTTATCATTCATCTATAGGCCCAGATTAAAAAGAATTTTAGTTAACATAGAGAATTGGAGTTTTCGGAGTTGAAAAACCTATTTGTTTCCATCGGATCCTAAACCATTGTACCATAAGACATTCCCTTGTCCTATAAATCTCCATATATCCCTCGTGTCTACCTAAGACTTTCCCAAAGCGTTGGTTCAAAATCGGAAAAACTAGTGCGAATTGAGCCTTATTGTAAATTATTTAGAATTTCGATACATCTATAGTATTTTGGCCATAACTTCTTCATTTGGCATCAAATGGACCCTGTTTGCACCATTGATAAGGTAATTCAATTATCTACAACTTTTGTGTTTGGTTCGAATCCAAATTCTAGCATCTTAAAGGTCAACGAAGCAGGCAAAGTCAATAGTCAACTGTTTTCTTGTGCAGTCCAATGTCTAAGTGGCCTTATTTAGGCTGTAACACCCCCGCCTTAATCTACAAGATAACGCCTGTAATTAAAACCTAGAGCATTACTAACCTATCTTAGTAGGACTAAGACATGTATACAGAAAGAAAAATATTCGATAACAATAAATATATCAAGTTTTACTAATCATGGAATACCAAAATATATTATAACATCCACGCATGCATCATATGTATAAAATCTAAACCACATGCATTCGCAAAATATATACAATCCTCGGGCTAGCTGTGGTTTTCCCAAAAAGCATATATACATAAAAAATGCATTGTATCAGAGCTTCTATTTCGTCCCTGAGCCCGTCGTTTCATGGTCCTCATGGGGCTCGTGAGTACCTGTAAGGATTTAAAGAAAACAGCGGTGAACTATTTGCTCAGTAGGGGGGTACAGGGCAGATGTTCATAACAAGTACATAAACATATCTTTCAAACCATGCTTAAATCGATAATATAAACAAGAACTAGGCTCATCAATTGAATATGCATGCACATGCTAATGCAGGTTACCTTCTGTGTCAACCGATTACCGTATTATAGAAATCCCGAGCTGTGAGTATATTCTGATGCCACCGAAATGTCAGATCATCAAGTTGATAGCCTGGGATCAATTACCCCGATCCCATATGAATATAGTTAGCAACAACCCTGGGATCAATCATCCCGATCCCATATAAACATTGATAACAACAAAACCATAATGCATTACCAATTTGCCTAGGTTCCCGGGCTCCACACCGATGGCTTATAGGCGGCCAAACATTGCTCCCCTGGGGTTTAGGGCTTTTCAACCCAAGGGCACTGAGCCCTGCCTATTTTCCCATCCCAGCAAACACTATACATTCGTATCATAAATCATTTCCCGGGAGACACAATTAAGCTTGCTGTCATAAAAACACATGATATTTGCTTCCCAAGAAACATAAAATTGAAGCATAAACCATAATATTGCCTCCAAGCCTTCGAGCAATTATTGAGCTTTTGGTTGACACAATAAGGATGCAAACATTTACACATGCTAGTAATTGAGTAATTAAAACAATCTGTGCCATACACCCCTCAACAATTTTCACACATAGTCCGTGGTGTATATATTCTATCACTAGGTTCATTTTACCAACATATAACATCCATACAACCATGGTCTATGTCATACAAGTCCAATATCACATATTATCACATATTACTGGGGGAGAATGGCATATATTGCCTCAAAGCATACTTTTATAACACTAATATGCATAAAGTATTGCTTCACAAAACATATCAAGTCTCATAAGGATAGACATAGTTTAAATATACTAATTTTCGTCAAATAAAGTCATACTTCTAGTGTTAAAAGCATTTAAACCCCTACCTCGACTTATTAGCGAAGAAGAAGAAGAAGAAAGGATGGAGATTTCAGCTCCTCCCCAAGCAAATCCCACGAAGAAAATGATGAATAGTAACAAGGAAGAAGATTTTGAGAGATTTGAAGCTTCAACCTCGGATTATAGATGAGAAATGAATGAAATATCTTGCTCTCTCTATTTAGAACTCTCTAGAGCTCTCTAGGGGGTGGGAGAAGTGTTTTAGTCGAAAAATGGGGAGAGAAAAGAGATAAAACGAACTTAAATCAAGTTAAGCTGGTGCACTGTTCATACTAGCAGACCGGTTGCCAAAATGTGAGACCGGTCCTGTAACATCCCGTTTAATCATCTTTCGCAAATCACGACCTAAGTTGCGTATAAGGCAAAATTGGGCTCCGGATGGCCAAATTGGGTTCCGAAAAGGTTGGCATGGTTTGGAAACTTCCAACAAGTCATATCAACATATTTAAGTGTGTTATAATGACCATAAGTCATTTCGGGTGGCTCGGATGGAAATCGGTTCGAAAATCACAAGTTTCAATCCTACGCAATTAATGATTTTTACCCAACTTTGGAAGACCATGTCTTCTTCATCCGAACTCCAAATAAGTCCCTTTTTTCTGTCACGTCTTCATTTCAATCCCCTCTACAACTATCATGTTTTGGCCGAGACCCAATTCCAGCTTCTTGATGTCAAAACGTGGGTGCGAAGTTGAGCTATTGACCAAAAACTGAAGGAGGCAGAAATTAAGCCATGGAGTCGACTCCATGAATAGTGGGGGAGTCGGCTACATTGATCTGGGCTAGAAATGTATATATTTTCACCTCCTTTCTTCCCCATTTAATACATTCATTTAGAGAGCTCTTGAGAGAGATGTAAGTGGCGAATTTGGGGGATTTTAAAGGATCATTTGAGGGTGCATCTTCCACACAAGATTCTCACCATCATCATCATGTTCATCATCATCATCTTCATCTCCTTCTCCATCCAATTCAACCATAGCTAGGTTTTGAAGAGAAATTGGGGGTTTTTCATATCCGTGCTTCTCCGGCTCGATTCTTCCGCAACACTTCGAGGGATTGACCCTCTTAAGGTGGGAACAATAGTATTTTAACAAGTTTTCTTACTATTATAACTTATTCATCTCAAATGAAACTAAACCTAGGGTTTTGCTACCTAAATTGAACATTCATGGGGTTCGGGTTGATTCTAAGGTGGGAACATGTTTTTGGTATAAAATTCTAAGTTTTACTAGTTCATGCCCATCGTCGCGTACGACTCCGTGGCTAACTGGGTCCCGGAGGTATAATCCTTTAAACGGGATTTCGGGGCGTCACAACTTGGTATCAGAGCTATAGGTTTGACGTTTTCCTCGAGAGATTCATGGGTAGATCCGAAATTAGCGATGCGAGCAGTTATAGTATTCCTCGGAAGATCGATATACATTCTCTTACGATAGGATTCTACGGTTAGGAACAGTGGAAAATAGGAGAATTGTGAAAGGAGATGTGGCTTGTCTTGGCTACATCCATTCATAAAGTTCTTACTTAATTCTTTTGCCCTCTTTCATGAATTATCTCTGCCATTGGCTCTTATATCACCTGTTTTACATGAGAATTGTGTTCAGGATTAGTTCTGCCACTAAGTGAGCAAAAGGCGACTGATGGATTATGTTATAGTCATCCGCTGGTCAACGGTTGACTATCTAATAAAGCACCAGTCCATTACTGCTGACTGAGGTTAGAACGTGGCATACTCGTGGGAGAGTGGCTGCTAAAGTCCTATTCCCCGTGTTTACCCCATTGCTTCTTCTTCGATCTCTTGTGGGGTGAACCTAGTGCGTGGAAGATTGTTCCTTTGTAACCATACGACCACGTCTGAACTTGTAAGTTTAGTTACGAGAGAGGGAATCTGTGGATTATATTCAAATTGACTACCCTGTTAAGAGTAAACTTTTATATTGTTCTAGACATCAGTTGGCCTGACAGATCTCTTTGGCAGGGTGACTATTTTATGGTGGTATGGTGAGCAAATTTTCTTGAAAACCCACATGGAATATATGAGAATGACCAAGTTTGGTCATGTATATATGTATATCATATCTTATAAGTTTGGATTCGATGTGGATGTATGACTAGATTTTCTTATGGATACCGATACCTCGTGTGTGCCTGAGTTGTGCTATCCCTTGGAGTAAAAGGCATACGACCAAAGTAAGACTTACCTTATATATATTTTCTTTCGAGAATGGTCGGTTGTAGGTGTTCCTGTTTGGG
Organism: Lonicera japonica; assembly: GCA_021464415.1. Lineage (NCBI taxonomy): Eukaryota > Viridiplantae > Streptophyta > Magnoliopsida > Dipsacales > Caprifoliaceae > Lonicera > Lonicera japonica. The sequence goes on along the minus strand of CM038471.1, from coordinate 15,995,571 downwards.
GAAAAGCATTGAATATGCTTATTTTGGAATCGAATCCTCATTTTGTTTGTCATGTAAGTACAATTGGGAACGAGAACCAGTTTAGTGAACCTTGTCTTCAGAAAATATGTGTTATGCTTTGTTCCCTAAAGTGATAGGAGAGAATCTTTCATGAAATTTATAAGACGTCTCATTCTTACTAGCTTCAGACTTATCCTTTCTTTGCGATAAGGAACCTATAATGAATTCGTCTGAAGGACAATTCTATTCCATCTTTGTTAGGGGGACCTATCAGAGTAACGCAGTGAAAGCTTAATGACTTGCCGATTCGAGGTTAGGGTGATTATTCCTTTTGTAGACCTCATATTCTTGATTGAGTGTATTACATCTAATCTTGGGAATTTGGCTTGTAAAGGGATTAAGGATGAAACCCCCTTGGTGAATCTTGAGGAAGAGCGTTTGTTTAATGATTATATTTCATGGCAAAAGGGGATGGAACCCTTAGTAGAACTCTATGCTCTTCTATTTCATTTCCCTTGTTTTTTCTTAAGTGGAGCTTTGGGTACACATTCAACTTGTATATGTTTCCGTTCACCCTAATGTTGGAGAGTTGTTTGAATTGCTCAATGATAGCGTAATGACATATCAAATGTGGATTAGTGAACTCAGTTTTTGAACTCTCCTCAGACTAGAGAGGCATGGTACCTTTGAGACACGAGGAGTACCATTGCTTGACCCTTATTGAGTTAGCGTCGACAAGATGAGCACTTTCAAGAAATCATTCCCATCCTCCGACGTAGACATCTAGCTAGAGTGATGGGTATGCTAGTTATAAAGGAAGTTTTCGTTAAAGAAGGAGTCTGGAGCAGGAAGTCATGTCTTAAGCTGGAGTGAGTGTTCTAGTGAGAATTTCTCCTACCTCATTTTAAGAATCCAGATGTTGATGAAGTAAGCATTTCAAACTTGAGACTTTCTTATTCCCCTAGTGATTCTAGTTTGGGATTTGAAGTGGCACTCCAGATTCAAGCCTTATTGATACCACAGACAAACCCTTTAAGGAGGGGAGTCGACACTCGATTGAGGTAAGTAGACCTCATTTTCGCCGCCATTCCCTTCCGTCTTACAACTATATATATTTGGGTGTGTCAAAGCTTGTCCTAGCTCAAGATAACAGTTTGGATTATTCTATCAAGCATGAATTACACCCTTGAAGGAGTATGAACTCTCCTAAGATCATGGTAGCGTACAATGAGCCTATCATTTTCACTATATGCATAGTGGATTTCTGACGAGATTTTCCCAAGATATGTCTATTGCTTGTTAAAGGGAAGACAAGGTAAGATCCTATAAATTTCTTAGATTGGAAATGCTAGGCATGACTAAGGCATTACTAGAAAATCCCTACAGTTCGAATGTGCATTATTCATACCATGTCAGTCGATTCATGCCTGTGTATGGCGATGCTTCGCATCCTGAGTTACTAGTGGAGTAACCAGGGTCATGATTGTGAATTGATCACGAGATCGTGTAGACAGATGAGAAGACTTCACACACTTTTGGTGAGCCTATCCTCTTAGCCTAAAGTTTACTCGATGTCCACTGAAACTTCATTCTCAGTTCAGGAATTCGCCTAGGCTAAGAGAAGACATTCAGGGCAAGGAATGCATTCGTCAGTATAACTACCACTTGTATTTTGAAACGACCTCCTAAGAATTTGAATTTTGAATTTTGTGAGTTATTTTGAATCATCTTTTGGAAATCGATTCATGCATTTTTACCCGTCTGCTTGTTCTAATTGGATGGAATTAGAATCCAGTTAGAATTTCAAAGTAGGGTACGGAATTTGGTTTCCATAATCAAACGGTACTGATTTTGGTTCGGTGCCTCTAACCTTTTGTGGAGCTATTTGTCTACGGGCTAAATAACACCATAGTTATCTTAACTGAATTGGGAGAGAGTGGTTACCCATATACCGTGTATACATCTAGCCATTAAGTTTCAGGACCATCAGTCTCTCTATGATTCCTTGGAGGTGGTACCTTTTCGTGAGTCAGACACTGAAAACCCTTCCATATCTGAGACTTAGTGTCGCTTGAGAACCTATTTAAGGATTATCAACTTACCCATTTCGATATGGAACTTCAATCACTTCGTATTTTGAACTGATCAGTCTAAGTTTCTTGAGTTGGAAACTCCTAAAGTCATTACGAGGCGAATCTTGAGCATAGTTCCTACATTGACTTGAAGAATGTAGTGGTTTGACACTGGGGTGGTGAAAACAAGATCGTTGCATTGCTTTACAAATTGGAAGAGAAAAGAGGGTGTATAAGGAAAGTTCTATCTTCCGCTACTTCGTTCATGTTTATTAGCGGTTGAAAACCCTCATGTTTGGTCAGTATCTTTTTCCATTGAACCTCTTAATGAGGTTGTGGATTGTCAGAGAGAATTAATTAGGTAACTTTATTCATGTGACCATTCTTTTTATCGTTTGATAAGATTATTTCTGTAGTTCTGATCTTTGAGTTTGGAATCATTTTTCATTGGCGAGCGTAGTTCTTCTCTTCTAAGGATGGGCAACTATGTAGAATTCAGAACCACTTTCGCTTTGGGCTGGTAAGCTATCCTAATGGAATTTCGAGGATGAAATTTATTAGGGAGGGGAGATTGTAACATCCCGTTTAATCATCTCTCACAAATCACGGCCTAAGTTGCGTATAAGGCAAAATTGGGCTCCAGATGGCCAAATTGGGTTCTGAAAAGGTTGGCATGGTTTGGAAACTTCTAACAAGTCATATCAACATATTTAAGTTTGTTATAATGACCATAAGTCATTTCGGGTGGCTCGAACGAAAATCGGTTCGAAAATCACAAGTTTCGATCCTACGCGATTAATGATTTTTACCCACCTTTAGAAGACCATATATTCTTCATCCGAACTCCAAATGAGTTCCCATTTTTGACCATGTCTTCATTTCAATCCCCTCTACAACTTTCATGTTTTGGACGAGACCCAATTCCAACTCTTTGATGTCCAAAAGTGGGTGCGAAGTCGAGCTGTTGACCAAAAACTGAAGGAGGCAGAAATTAAGCCATGGAGTCGACTCCATGAATAGTGAGGGAGTTGGCTACATCGATCTGGGCGAGAAATGTATATATTTTCACCTCCTTTCTACCCCATTTAAGACATTCATTTAGAGAGCTCTTGAGAGAGATGTAAGGGGCGAATTTGGGGGATTTTAAGGGATCATTTGAGGGTGCATCTTCCACACAAGATTCTCACCAGCATCATCATGTTCATCATCATCTTCATCCTCTTCTCCATCCAATTCCACCATAGCTAGGTTTTGAAGAGAAATTGGGGGTTTTTCGTATTCGTGCTTCTCCGGCTCGATTCTTCCGCAATACTTCGAGGGATTGACCCTCTTAAGGTAGGAACAATAGTATTTTTGATGGAGACATAAATACAGGATCGTTTGATATTGCGTATAGATTGAACAAAAAACTTTTGCTAAAACCCTATAAGAATAAATGGATTTCACCTTTGTGGATCATGTAGAGGATCCATATGAGGAGACTAGGGTTTGAAAGCATCATATTACGATTTGGTCAGATTTTTTTAATTCTCGCTAGGCTGCGAAAATCGATTGTTTTCGCCATCGAAACGACCTCTGATTGTCCTGATGTTTAACGCATTAAAAGTAACTTTGCATTTCGAACGTCATATCCAAAAATCAGCCCGATCCAACGGTGCGATCAAAAGTTACGATTAATTTACGACTGCTGTGTCGAAAACCTAAAGATCTTCTATCGTATTCCTTCCGCCATCAAATCTTGCACCGAGTGTGGGCTACGGTATCACCAGGATTTTCTCCTATCTCAATAGAACAAACCCTAACTCATAAGAATTATTGTTATTATAAGAAGAGATTAGGCCGGTGTATATATAAGGCTACGATAGGGACCTTAAGGAGAAATAAGTGTTTGGGCTTCCTATGGAAAGTTGGAATCCTAATTCCACTATGAATTGGTTCCTTCCATAAATTATAATTCACACCACTAAAGAATTATAATTGCACTCCCGTCCTTATCTCAAAATTATATTTCGAGCTCCTTATTATTAAATACCTATTATTCTCCCCACGTTAAGATTACAGATAACCGTCATTTAAATTAAATTACTGACAATTATATTTAAATGACTTCTTAATCCTTGAGCCTACCACTTAAGTTATTTGACATGTCGGATTAACATAATCCACCTGCAGGGTTTGACATGATCAAAACTTATAAGCTTCTCAATGGGCTATCATCAATCCCTATACCGGAACGTGGATTCCATCAATAGTTAATATTCATCATATATATAGTGTCGTCATCCAATTCACGAAAATTATTGACCCATAAATGAATCTCACTAATATTGAGTCAAAACAACAAACACTACATATATGTATATTAATTATTTCAAGATTAAGAGCATAAGTAATCATAATAATCATGGGATTTTAAATTGTTTTATATAGTCAGTATAAAAACAATTAACCCAAACTGGTCCTATTCAATACACACAAAGTGTACTAGCACAACGAGTTAAAACTATACCGTTTTCTGTAGTTAAGATAAACTACTAATACTTGTGCTACAATCCTACCGATGGGTGTCCAATTCCATCTAAGACCGTGAACCATTAAACTGATATTCCACAAGAACCGATGATAAGATCTTCTGTGTGTAAGCTATACTCTACACACCAAATCATCTACTATATGGAATAAAAGACACACATGCACAATATTTAAATAAATAATATAATGCAACCATTGCCCATACAGATTCTCATTAAAATAGCAAAACCAAGTTTATAACATATCCAAACCAACAAGAAAATTATGGCTTTTAGTATATCACTCTAACAATCTCCCACTTAGACTCAAAGCTATGCAGCTATGCATCTCACTCCCATTGAACACTCTATGTGTTTTCCCTTCTAATGAATTCTCGGCTCTTTCGAGTTCGCAACCGTTTCACTATTATGAAAATAAAGTGAAATAGCTTATAACGCTGAAGGTGCCACATCTAGATTCATATGGAAGTTCCTGAGCCAAACCGCTGCCTTAGCTGCTTTTAAAGCAGCCACATATTCAGCTTTCATGGCGGAGTCAACAATGCCTGACTGCTTGATACTCCTCCAACCAATGACTCCACCTCTTAGAGTAAACACATAACCTCAAGTTGACTTTCTGGAATTCTAACTTCTGACTAAAAATCCTTGTCTGTGTATCCAACAGGTATTAGACTGTTTTCCTGGTAGACCAACATAAAAACTTGAGTCCTGTTAAGGTACTTAAGTATATGTTTTACCACAATCCAGTGTTCTTTCCCTGGATTAGACTGATATCTGCTAACCATATCAATGGTAAAACAAATGTCTGGTCTAGTACACAATATAGCATACATGAGGCTTCCCACTGCCGAAGCATAAGGAACTCCCCTTATTTTCTCTATCTCATCATGTGTCTTATGACATTGATCTTGGATAGAGTGATTCCATACCTAAAAAAAGGAGAAACCCTTTCTTGGAATCTTGTATACTAACTCTGGCAAGAATTGTATCGATGTAAGTACTTTGGATAAGCCTAACATCCTATTTTTCCAATCTCGCATAAGCTTAATACCAAGGATGTGACTGGCTTCTCATAAGCCCTTCATATCGAACTGACTTGTTAACCATACCCTCACTGAAGATAATATTCACGTATCGCTTCCAATAAGTAAGATATTATCCACATACAATACCTAGAATACCACTGCGCTTCGGCTGCGCCTTTTGTACACACAAGACTCATCTGAACATTGATCAAAACCAAAAGATTTGATTTCATGGTCAAAACAGATGTTCCAAGATCTAGACACTTGCTTAAGCCCATAAATGGGCTTCTTCAGCTTGCACAACATGTGCTCTTGGCTCTTTGCTATGAATCCTTCTAGTTGCATCATAGATGCTTTTATCAAGACTTCCATTCAGAAAATCTGTCTTGACATCTGCTTGCCAAATCTCGTAATTAAGATGAGCCGCAATGGATAAGAGAATCTGAATAGACTTTGGCATGGCTACCGGCAAAAAGGTTTCATCATAATTGATCCCCTTCTTTCTAAGTGGTCCCTTTTAGCAAAAAGCCTTGATTTAAGCCCGTCTAATCCTCTCTATCTCTTATATACCCACTTGCATCCAATAGGTTTTATCCCTTCGGGTGGTTTTATAAGATCCCAAACTTTGTTAGAGTACATGGACTCTATTTCAGATTTCATAACCCTTTGCCATTTTCTGTATCTTTATCTTGAAGTACTTTATTGTAGTTAAATATGGTTTGTACTATTTTCTGTATCTTTATCTTGAAGTACTTCATTGTAGTTAAAAATGGTTCGTTTCTTATTCATCAGGGACCTTGTCATAAGACTCTCCTAAGAACATAAAACGACTAGGTTAACGAACAACCCTCCCACTACGACGAGGCACTACTTGTGTTTGTGTACATTGTGCAAATATTGAACATACTAACTTACTATCCACACGTTGTGCTGGTTCAAGAACCTACGTATTAGTGATTTGTTCAAGATGTGCACAAGTATCGGCAATCCTCCCAATACGACTAGGTAATGGAATGTCGATATCCATTTACTGTGGTATTTCCTCTTGTACTAAAGGTATAGATGAATTGTACCCTGTTTTTCTCTCCTCTTATTTCCACTACAACAACATTACTTCTGGGTTTATGGTCTATGATATAATCCTCTTCTAAGAATCTGGCATTGATAACAATAACCTTAAATTCTCGAGGATTATAAAATAAACCACCATTGATTCATTTTGGATACGTAACAAAGAAATACACTTATATTCTTGATTCCAACAAATCCGCATTACCTTTCAGCACATGTGCTGGACTACCCCATACCCGAATATGCCGCAGACTAGGCTTACACCCAGTCCGCAATTCTATGGGTGTAGTAGGTACTGACTTTGATAGTACCAAGTTCAGAATATATGCAGCTATTTCTAAAGCATATCCCTAAAAGAAATCAGGTAGGTCTGAATAACTCATCATAGATCTTACCATTTCTATAAGAGTCTTATTCCTGCTTTCTGCTACACCATCATGTTGTGGCATCCTCGTTGCAGACAACTGGGATGCAATCCCATTCTCTAATAAGTATTCCTTGAACTATCCCAAGAGGTATTCACCACCACGATCTGATCGTAGTGACTTGATACATTTTCCTAGATGCTTCTCCGTTTTTGTCTTGAATTCTTTGAATTTTTCAAAGACTTCAGACTTACGTTGCATTAAGTAAATGTATATATACTTTAAATAATCATCTACAAATGTGATGAATGCTCAAAGCCTCCTCTAGTCTGGACATTCATGTGACCATACAAATCAGAGTGAACCAGTTTTAACTATTCTTTAGCGCTATAGCCTTTTGCAGAGAATGATCTCTTAGTCATTTTACTTTCTAAACAGGATTCACAAATTGGAAGTGCCTCCACTTCCAATGAACCTAATGGCCCATTTTCGACCAGTTTTTGAATTCTTTTTAGATTAATATGACCGAGGCGTAAATGCCAAAAATACATTTGGTTCATTTTGAAGGTTTCTTTCTCTTAATTGGTAAACTATTAATGCTATTCAATTCACTCAGTTGTTGTACTGACAAGTCAGGATTTAATAATGTAAAGATCAATCACTAATGTACCAAAACAAACAAACTATTTATTTTTTTCTAATGATAACTGATTTATCATTAAAATAAATAAAATATTTGTCCTCAACCAATCTAGAAATATAAATCAAATTCCTTCTAATGGAAGATACATATAGACATTACTTAATCATTAATATAATATTCTGACTAAACTGAAGATAAATATCTCTACTGCAACTGTTGTCACATTCGTAGCTGCCCATACGTAAATTTTCTCTATTTTTAAGTTGTCTGGTTTCGTGGAACCCCTGCAAAGTATTGCAGACATGATTAGTGGCTCCCGAATCTACACACCAGGTACTGGTAGATCGGACCACTAAACAAGATACAACAACAAATAGATAAAATTTGCATATGTTGTTATAACGGTTTAGGAAACAGGGACAATCTTTCTTCAAATGCACTTTCTACTAACAGTGAAAACATTGGCCCATAGGCTTTTTCACTCCTCCTAGAGGTTCAGCGACTGCTGCACGCACTGCTCCTTGTGGGCCTGCAGCTTATGCATTATTCTTCTTCTTCGTTTCTTGCTTTTGGGCATAGAAGTTGAAGCTTTCTCAGCCACTAGAGTACTAGCCAGCTTACCAAGGAGTTCCTCAACTGCTTAGAATTCTTTAAGAAGTTCCAACAACGAATAAAGCTAATTCATGTTGTAATTCTGTCAGAATCTCTTAAATAAATCCAGCAGCGACTGGAGAATGATATCGACCTGAGTTTCCCCATTGATTTTAACTCCAAAGATCTCTTAGTTCATTCAGAAGACCGATCATCTTCAAAACAAGATCTTTAACTCGGGTTCCTTCAGTAATAGTCGTGTTCATGAGGCATTTCGTCGAAACCTACCTTGCGACATGATCCTGATCCTCAAAAATATCTTTGAGGTTCGGCATTATGTCGTAGGCGGTGGCAAAAAACTAATGCTAAGTTTGTAGCACATTTGACAAAAATGCCAGAATGTAAAACCACGCCATCTCATCGGCCTTTTTCCACCTCCGGCAAGCCTGGGTTTCCTCATCGGTCTCCTCTTTACCAGGTTTTGCTGGACAAGACTCAATGAGCACAAACTTGTACTCTTTAACAGTAAGCACAATGTTCAAATTCCCTTTTTAGTCAATATAATTAGGTCTAATCAATTTGTTTTAGTTGAGAATGATTAAAAGTGGATCGAAAGAGTTTGCCATTTTAAAACTTGAGAATCACATACAAATTATGATGGACAATAATAACTTTGAACACATATTTTAAATATGGTACCCTCTGCCATTTCAAAAAGCGTTCGCCAGCAGCCCAAGACTTTGAACAATATGCCCCGATAGTGAGGTCGTCTATTTATTCATTATTTCTTAGACAGATGTAAACCTATTAAATTTTACTATCTAGACAATTCTTTATCCTCAAGCAATACATACTATCTAGACAATCTTTTATTGTCAAGTATAATATACTATCTAGAAAATCTTTTATTGTCAAGTTAAATTTAAATAGCCGACTTCCTTTGGTCATACAAATAATAGTAGAGACTCAGTTAGAGAGCATACTTATTATTTATATCTAAGTGTATACCATCATTTAATTTAGTCCAATGATTCTGCAATTTATTCTTTCCAATATGGAGGTGAGCACTAAAACCCACACGAAAAATAAATCACATCATTTAAAATTATTAGTCAGTGAAATTTGTACAAAGATTCCGCAATCTATTCTTTCCGATATGGAGGTGAGCACTATAACACACACAAAGAATAAATTACATCATCAACAAACCAATGATGGAGACCGTGGGATTTTTATGTGAAAAAATCCCTCACCCACTTAGTATTTAAAACATTATTTTTTTAGGGTTAAGAAAATTTTATATTAAATTCTAGTCAACTAAAATACAAGGGTATGAAATATAAAAGATATGTGCAATAAAATTATCTTGCTGCTTTTTTTAAAAAAAAAAAACTTATATTTTTCAATTACGCAAAATTTATATTTATATACCCTTTTTTAATTTGACAAGAACTAAATATAAAATAAAAAGGTGATCTAGGTATGGTCATGTATCCATGTTGTCCAAAATTATAAGAAAACCTAATAATTAAACACATATGACCAACGCACAATCACACAAAGCATTAAACCATTCAATAATAAGAATAATTAAATCCCTGCTATTATGGTCCAAGCTTCATCATCCCTAGTCTGTTGAAAAACCTATCACGACCTACGTCGCCACTTCACTGACTATGTTGGGAATCAACCTTGGTGGAAACGCCTTCTTCAACGTTCTTCGTTAAAGAAACTGCAATCTTAGATACAAAGGTCCTATGCCTCCATTTAAGGAGTTCACACATAAACTATTATATCTAAACTGTAAATAAAATTACATAGATCCTATGCCTCCTTTTAAGGAGTTCACAAATCTGATCTAAATTTAATTTACAACCATGAATAAAACCCAAATCATCATGCACATTAAAATTAACCACGAATAAAAAAATCGTGGGATCCAATCACATAAAACATAATTATGTGACCATAATAGCAGGACAAGAACACTGCAAAACAAGGGTTTACGAGTTCTACGTTCTATCCAACAATAACATACATAAATAGATTTAACTGGACAACATGACTAGTTCAATCCGTACGCAGTATCAAAGAAAACCAATCGCTCTGATACCAATTGATGGAGACATAAATACAGGATCGTTTGATATTGCGTATAGATTGAACAAAAAACTTTTGCTAAAACCCTATAAGAATAAAGGAATTTCACCTTTGTGGATCATGTAGAGGATCCATATGAGGAGACTAGGGTTTGAAAGCATCATATTACGATTTGGTCAGATTTTTTTAATTCTCGCTGGCCTGTGAAAATCGATTGTTTTCGCCATCGAAACGACCTCTGATCGTCCTGATTTTACGCGTGATGATTGTAACTTTGCGTTCCGAACGTCATATCCAAAAATCAGCCCGATCCAACGGTGCGATCAAAAGTTACGATTAATTTACGACTGCTATGCCGAAAATCTAAAGATCTTCTATCATATTCCTTCTGCCATCAATTTTAACAAGTTTTCTTACTATTATAACTTATTCATCTCAAATGAAACTAAACCTAAGGTCTTTCTACCTAAATTTCACATTCATGGGGTTCAGGTTGATTTCTCTAATTTCTTTGATTGATTTAGACTTAATATGATTATAAATGATGTATTTTATGATAAGCCCCAATTTCTATACTGTTTTTGGTAACATTGAGACAAAACCCTTATGTACGGATACGATAGTGTACAGTATACACTACTAAGCATACATATAGTGCGATACATGATTTTAAAAGTATATTTTGGACAAAGTTACATATATTGGTGGTATTGTTATTATGTTTTAAGTTATGAACTATAATTACGAGATTTTCTACTCACTTAGCCAGTCCGTAAGTATGCTGGTTAAATACATGTATATGTTTTGTTTAAATGAAGTCTTTAAATCATAGTAGGAGGCTATTTGGGAACTCATACACATTGTTTGATTATATTAGACTTGGCTTGGGGCCAAATTGATGAAAGCATATGAAACCTCCTAAACTAATAATTTTTTGGTTTCCTTTATTAACTGACGGACTTGGCGTATATTGTTCAATCTCTACAACAATACCACTACATGTTTTACAGTATGTATATTTACGGATATCATGAATGGATATATATATATGCGAGTTATACGAATACATCTGGAAATGTATGTATATTCACATCTACATCTGTTGGATTATATATTCTTTTGATTTCATGGATTTGATGAGTTTATATTTGTTTGGATATATATTATCGGATGGCCACACCGTTCGTACTAGATAGATGGTGATTACCGGTAGCGTATAGCCTTGGTGGCTACGTGAGTATTATTGTAGCGTGCGCCTTTGTGGCGGCGTGAGGTAGCGTGCGCCTGTGTGACTGCGTGAGGTAGCGTGCGCCTGTGTGACTGCGTGAGGTTGCGTCTAGGTGGACCTGGTTGGTGGTCCCTGCCTTGGGCAGAAGAAACCGAATTGCCGGCTATCTCTGTGCACAGTAGATGTATGAAAATCCTAGACGTGAGTATGATATATGTGATTGACATGATAGATCTAGTCGCGGTGTTGTGGCATATACTGTATGATGATGTATATATACATATGTTGTCTTTCATATACTTTGGGTTGGGGAACATTATATATATACATTTCACGAAAGGTTTCTGTGCATTAGCTGCTTCATATGTGTATATGTATTTATATTTGTATATACGTATTTCTACCCAACGGTGGTTTATTATAGAAAAACAGCTTATAACCTAAATCTACTTTCATTATATTGCACAGCATGGCATGCATGGTTTCTAACCTATTTTCCTATACAAACCCTTATAGTTCCCACTGAGCCCGTTTGGCTCACTCCCATTTTCCAAACCAGGTTTTGTAGGTATTACCAGGGGAATGGTGCGCCATTGAGTCTAGATTGCTCTAAAGATTAGATTACCAAAGTCGTGGGAAACGACTTGTGTCTTCTTTGTTTAAGTATTCATATTGTATTTTGTTAAACTCTTAAGCCATATATGTAAAGTATTTGTATGATATTGGAACCCCGTTAAAGAGATCACTTGGTTATGTATTGTGCTTTTTATTTGACAAGATGTTGACAAATGTGGAGATATTATTTTAAGTTAAACATATGTTATTTGACAGGAAATGGTTTTATCAATAGTATAAACTCCACATGCCAGATTTTCTTTTAAAATGATTTATTACTTGAACATGTTTTTGGTATAAAATTCTAAGTTTTACTACTTCATGCCCGTCATCGCTTACGACTCCGTGGCTAACCGGGTCCTGGAGGTATAATCCTCTAAACGGGATTTCGGGGCGTCACAGGTCCGCAGCCCCAAAATTTTTAGATTTTTAAATGCCGGACCAGTGTGCAAAAACACCATACCGATCCAGTGCTAAATTTCAACTTGCATACGCCGGACCAGTATGCCGATTTCCCGATACTGGTTTGAAGGCAAAATTTTCTCCATTTTATTTTAGCCATAACTTCTCACTCGGAACTCCGATTAAGGCGATTTTTATGTCCGTGGAAAGGTAGTCTAGAGTGTGACGCCCCGAGATCTCGTTAAGAGGATTATACCTTCGGGACCCGGTTAAACCACATAGTCGTACGCGACGATGGGTACGAAGTAATAAAATTTAGAATTTTAAACCAAAAATGTGTTCAAATAATTAAGTCATTTTAAAGAAAATCCGGTACGTGGAGTTTATTCATAAGGCAAACCAAAACCTGTTATAAGATATAAGTAAATCCATTTACAATCGATACTCCATATTTATATAAAAATGTTTGTACAAAGCCTCCAACGAGGTCCCAATTGTCATAGAAGTTATACGTTTGGAAATCCAATACACAATAAGATAATAGTTTAAGGTATATAATACAAGTCGCTTTTTAACGACTTTGGCAACCGGCCATCAGAGCTAACTAAGACCCGTAAGCGTACCGTCCCCAAGAAATACCTGCAAAACTTTTTGGAAAATGGGAGTGAGCTAAACGGGCTCAGTGGAAACTATAAGGCTTTTTAATATAAAAATAAGTTGGAAACTACGCATGCCATGCAATTCAATATAACGAAAGTAAGGTAAGTTTATACGCTGCTTCTCTGTAATAAATCTCCTCTGGTTAATATACATTCCTGTTTACGTATGTACAAATGTAAATATATATATATACTACATTTCTGAAGCAGCCGATGCAATGAAAACATCTCGTGAAATGCATATAGATGCTATCCCAGTCCCTAAATCATAATAAAATAGATAAAACATAGGTTTATTGGGCTTTTCTATATACCGTGTAAAAACATGTATCTCCAAGATACATTTATATCTTTATAAAGTTGTAATTACAAAACAGTAATAAACTATAGTCCGAATCTATATAAAAGATGCTATAACACCGCGACCAGATCTATCATCATGCCAAATCATATATATACGTCACATCTAGGATTTTGAATATACTGTGCACAGAGATAGCCAGCAAAGTCGGTTTCTTCAGCCCCCAAGGTAGGGACCAGGTCCACCTAGATGGAAAATGCCCCCAAGGCAATATAATAATCTCACGTAGCCACACTTAAATCCTTAATCACGTAGAATCAAATTTGCGAGTTAGGAACCGATTTCTTACTCAATTCATCCGAAATGACTTGTGGTCATCCGAACACACTTAAATACACTAATATAACTAATTGAAGGCCTTTGAGTCATATCGACCCCTTCGAAAATCTCCCGAGGCTCAAATTTGACTAAATTCTATTAAGGACTTCGATACGCATGGAATGAATGAACGGGTCGTTACATAAAGGCCTACAATTTACGGAGGGAACTTTTCTCCAAATTATGGACAGATAATTTTCTACACTTATAATTTCCATACCATTAAACATAATACACAAAATTAATATTATATTAAACACAGAGTGTTACATAGGCTGTAGGGACTGCCTCCCAACAGTCAGCTATTGGACATAATAATCAATTGTCGGGGCCTTATACATCAGATTTATTTTTCTTTTCTTCCACATTTCCCTTCATTCTCATATATTTACATTAGAGCTTCTAAAAAGAGAGAAATATGGAGATTTTGGGAAATTTTTGAGAGAATCACCATCCCCACTTGAAATTATGCAATCGTACACCATCCTCCATCATTATTTTCCTTCTCCATCCTTGAAATCTAGTGTTGGAGTTCCATTCAAGCTTGAAGAAAGCTAGGGTTCAAAGAGAGGTTCCTTACCTTCAACCAAGCTTAAATTGAGTTCATAGAGCTTCATTGAGGTGGGAACACAAGTATTAAACCTATTTTTTTTAAGATTTATTGTTGCAGCAGCAGTGTTTTCCCCAGATTTACACAAACCCTAGGTGGGGTGTACTTGCACTTAGGATTGGGGTTTATAAATATTTGAATACTTTTTATATTATTGCTTGATATCAAATTGAACATATGATTTTACTAGATTTCAACCATGCATGTATTAATTTATGATGTTTTGCTTAAAAACCTACCAAGATGGAAATGAAGCTAATAGACTTGAACATAACTATTATGAAATATGGGTATAATAACTTGGTGGAATGATTGTTAACTTTGCCACATATGTACATTGAGGTAATGGAAATGCATTATAAATTACTTTGGAACTTAATGATTGTGTTGGCTAGTTATGATTTTGGTATATATATGTGTGTGTGGGTATATATTGTTGTTTGTGGTATTACTTTCATTAGCACAATTATCTACGTAGGTGAATATTGCAAGGTTGTATCCTTGCTTATGATTTTGGGTTAGAGTCCATACTTGTTGTTGGATCCCTAGCGGTTGTAATCGCTAATTTAGCTTTACGAGTTGGAGCCCGAGTACTGGTACTAGATGTGTGATGCCCCGCATCCCGTTTCGAGATTTTCACCTCTGAGACTCAATTAATCAAGGATGTCGTGCGCGACGGCATGTTTAAAATATAAAAATCACAACCTTTAAAGGTCTTTTTCTTAGATAAAACTTGATCCGTTTAAAAAACCCGTTTTATAAAATTTCGGGATGAGGAGTTTCTTTGAACAATAATCTACCCTGTAAATTTTTTTAAAAAACCATTTTCATACAAATGAAATTGCAATCACAACCAGTTGGATACACTCCACATATATACATCATTTATACAGTTTCTATCCATCACAAATCCTCCAACGAGGTCACAGTCTTGTAAAGGTTTACATCGGTATATTTACGAATACATTGTCAAATATACAAAGTACATTAATAATGTAATTGATCTATAAAAGGTATGATACAAGTCGTTTCCCAACGACTTATGTGGTCAGGGCATCAGAGTTAACTAAATCCACTAGCGCGCCATCCCCACGAAATACCTGCAAAACTAGTTTGGAAAATGGAAGTGAGCCAAACACGGGCTCAGTGAGAACTATAAGAGTTATATATATATAAATATATTTTCAAAACAATGCATGGTAATGCTTTCCCATCCCCAAAATATAATAAGATAGAGACCACTTAAAAATACAGCTGAAATCACATTGATAACATAATATACCGGTAAAACTCATGCGTATGATAAAGTAAGTATCTCTTAGATACACGTAATCTATAGCAAGTAAATATGTACTGCCAACTCATATATGTATATATAAAACTGTTGGCTAGTTTGTAAAACTTGGCACTACAATTGCGTCATCTAAAAATGTCTCACCCGAGACAATTATCCCAAATAACCTGTAACTATCCAAGCGTCCGCCAGGTCTACATTTCGTGGCCTTTCACCCACGCGGTAGTAGGGCCTCTAGTTCGTTTCCGTTCACAGTTTTGGGTCTTTCACCCAGGGGCACTCGGTCCAAACTTACGGCCTTAATCTTTAGAGACCAAACCTGGGACCTATCGTGGACGAGCGCAACCACATATGTATTTATCTTTAGACAACACAAGTATCAATCAACAGATGTGCAATTGTGCCCATAAAATAATATAATCATTCATACTGATATCCATCAACTAACCATACCATATAAAGATAACAAAATACTATATTTGTTTCTTTATAAAATCTCTATACGCAAATATCATATATGGAATTGAAGAAAATATAAAATATCTTCCACATCATAGGATAAACTCAAATGTATATGTACCATGAAATAAGTAATGGTATTATTGTTGTACTTAGAGCCGGTCCGCCATGTCCGTCAATTTTTGATTAAATAAGTAATCAGGCATTTGGGAGGTTTAGTATTTTTCTACAAGTTTGGCACAAAGCCAAGTAAAATATAGCATTTATATAATATACAGGTTTTATGTAAACCTCCCCTCATGATCATAGTAATTTACTTGTTCAAAATGAACTTGTAACCTTAACTAGCGCAACTACGGACTAGCCTGCAAGTAACAAATCTCATAAATCATGTACTGGTAGCTCAAGTACAACAATGACAACAGATACATACGTAATCATATCCCAATTATACTTTTAATTTCAAGTATAGTGTTATGTATAAAGGGAGCGTATAGTACTGTTTAGAATCGTGTACGTAAGTAAGGGTTTTATACCCATTTCATCCCAACAGTGTGTATGAAGGTTGTATATATCATTTTAATACATAATATGGCTCAACTTATGAATATCACTCCATATCTAGCGCGTATCAAAATTTTATAGTATCCAAATAGTTTATACGCACTTGCGCGCTAGAGACCAAGAACAAGGGTTTTTGGCAAATCAATGTAATACTTGATTTTCTTATAAAATTATACAATACTCACACTCTCATACAATAAGAAACCATTACAATTATAGAATACTAATCTAAAACCCTTAAATGTGCAGAACCTATTTCGTAGAGACAAAATCTCACATCTATAAGAAGATTGATGATTTAACACATAAACTTTGAAAATATAATTTAATACTAGTGTTCCCACCTATTGAGGGTTAATCCCTCGAAGGTTTGCAATGTAATTGAGCCTAAAATGTGCTAAATCCGAAAACCCCCAATCCTCCTTCCAAACGTGCCCTAGCAATGGAGGATTTGGTGTGAGGAAGAAGATGAATAGTGATAAGAGAATTGTTTTGTTGTTAATTTGATGTTATTCTTGTGTAAAGATGGTATAAAGATAAGTATCTCTCTCAAAGACTCCCTCTACTTCCTCTCTTAGAAGCTCTTGGTGGTTTTGTGGAAAATGAGCAAAAAAGGAGAAGCACGTATATATACAAACTGCTGCTATAATTTACAATACTGTTCACGCGAGGGGCTCACAGCACTGTACTTTGGACGGCCATAAATTCTCGCTCGGATGTCCAGTTGAGGTGATTTTTATGCCCACAAAAAGCTTATTCAGATCTCTACAACTTCCTAGAAGGAAGATTTTCCAAATTATCGACTGATTATTCCCAGAAATGTGTCGAAGTCAGCATGTTAATGTTACTGAATGAACAACTGATAGCGATTGACTTATTTCGCGTTCAGTTTCGACCTAGTAGAAGTCTGAATTTGCCTTTGGACGAAACACAAAAGTTGTAAATTGCCTAAAAATCTAGGGCCCTTCTTAAACGGAAACTCAATTTGACGAGGAACGAAGGAGTTACGCTTTCTCACAGTTAACCAAAAATTATGAAGTTAGGTAAATTGAAAACTTGCAATCTACATCCCGATTCCAACTCGAACCACTCAAAATGACTTACGGCTATTCTAACATGCTTAAATATACTAATGTAACTCATTGGAGGTCTTCGAGTTATTCCGATCATTTAGGAGAAAAATATGGCTATCCGAAATTCATGTTTGCCTTACATGCGACATGTATCGCGATTTCCGATAAATGGAGACACGGGGTGTTACAAGATGAGGGTTGGAGCCCACATGATGATATAAGGGTTGTAGCCCTTTGGTTGCCTTTGAGATGAGATAGCTCGTAGTTTATGATAATTGGTGCCTTAGATTACCAACACATTATAGTTTTATACTATGTTAAAACTTATTGATTTCGCATTATGGAGTTAAACATCATGTGGCGTGCCATTGCATTGTTTAAATACTACAACTGCATATATAAAGCTTTTTTTCTATAATCACTGATGTATGTGAATTACGACATGCATTTTCATATAACATAATTCTTATAGTTCCCACTAAGCCCGGTTGGCTTATCCTATTATTTTTCTATATAGGTACATCACCAAGTACTTAGGGACGAGGACGAGGGAATGATGTTTCATCCTAGATTTGCCTCTGACATTGATGAAACTTTCTTATGATGAAGAAACCTTGTTTTAAATTTTTATCAGCATGTATTTTGTAATTTCTTTAGACTATGCTATTATATAATTATGAGACATTACTGTATTGTATTACTTGAAAGTTTCTATAAGTGCAGTTGTTCTTCTATCATGTTGGTTTTATTACTTATAGTATTTTAAGCATTTCTTATTATTTATTGTTGTTATTTGAGACGGCTATCCATGATTACTGGCTTCTGAAGGTTGACGCCTTCATATGGAAAGTTTGGGGTGTCAAAGACCATTGGCGGTCAAGAGTTCAAAAATATTCTACATATCGAAAAACTCACTTAGTGTGAAGGGGCAGTAAACCCATGAATGATACATTCTTAAGTTTATACAGTTTTCTTTAAGAGTTCCATACTCAATTGCTTAGAGTAAGGATAGTCTACGCCTACACACTAAAGCCTAGGATTGATGAAATACTGTGGATAAATCATGTAATACCCCATTGGTTAATTCGATGTTAATCATGTTCTTTAACCGCGCTCAAGTCAAATTCTAGCTTTGAGTGGCCATTTTTTATTTTGAATACTTTATGATTATTCGAACACTTTGTGCAAGTCACGTTAGTTGCATTACACATGTGTGTAGGCTCAAAATGCACTTCAGGTAGTCGTAGCCAAGTTTGGCACGCTAAATGGCAAGAATTGGAAATTTGGGAGTTCGAAATCCCTTTGTTCTATTCGGAACCTTAATTGTTGTATTTTGGCCTATTCGATTGTCATTTAAACCTCCTTATGTCCCTCTTGTCCCAATACTTTTCCAAATCATTGAATCAAGTTCAGAAGAACTATTGCAATTCTAGCCCTATCGTAATTTCATTGGAATTTCAACACAACAGTGGTTTTTGGGTCATAGCTTCTCCCCCTGATGTCCAAATGAACCACTGCTTAATGCCATTGGAAATGTAATTCAATTATATATAACTTTTGTGCTTTGCCTGAGTCCAAATTCTTGCATCTTCAAGATCAACACAAAAACCGGAGTCAATAGCATGCTATTTTCCAAAATAGTCCGCTGTTGAAGATACCTAGATAAAGCTGTGAGGACTATCCCGGAACAGCCTAGGGACAACCTGCAATTCATAAGAACAGTGTGTTGTTGGTCCACCAACAGCATGCTGTTGCATAGAACATCATGCAGTTGGGGCCTTGTGCATCAGATTTTTTTTCCTTTATTTCCCTTTTCTCTTTATTTTTCACATATACACCTAGAGAGTTCTAGATATATATATAGAGAGATAGAGGATATTCTTGAGGGATTTTGTTGAGTATTTTTCTCTATCCAAGATTTAATACATAAAATTTCATCTTCATCACTATTCATCTCCCCTACCTCCATTTCCACCATTGGAGCTCCATTCAAGCTTGAAGAAAGCTAGGGTTCAAAGAAGAGTTCCTTGATTTACGTTTAACCAAACATAAATTGAGTTCATAAGGATTCATTCAGTTGGGAACACTAATATTAATTAATATTATTTTTTTCAAATTATTACTTGTTGCATTAGAGATTCTGCAAAAATGGGGGATTTTCATGAAAACCCTATGTTTGGGTTGTATGCATGTGGGTTGGGCTAGTTTAATCTTCAATTGGTGGTTGATATTATCAATTTATTTACAAATTGAATAATTATTTTTATAATTTACCTTATATAATTGAAGATTCATACTAAATCCAATATATAGTGAGTGTATAACTAGGAATTGGGATTTTGAGATTTACACTTAGTTGCTGATGGATTATGCTTAAGAACCACTTAATATACTTGATTAAACAAGTAAATCACAACCCTTATTCAGACACTTATAATCCCAGGTGGATAAATCATCCAAATTTTTCATGGCCCCAAAATCAATCCATTAATAATATGGGAAATTAGAACAATAACCCTCATCAAAACTCACCAGGTTTTAGATGTCCTGCGACATGAATAATGCCACATCTTTTGTTACATAACAATAATTTTCATCCCTAGAAGATAGCTTGAAATCATTTATGAATGGGGTAAAAAATACTACTTTAATAAATACCCAATCAATAACACATTTAGAAAATTAGATGGGCCAGTTAGTAGAGTGAGAAAAAGAAAAATTCCCTAGTCAACCTATCCCTAATCCTAGAGGTGCTGCTAACAATAATGTTAATCAACTTCAAAATCCACCTTTCGAACATAATCAAGGGCAAGTTAATTCATTCATTACTCTTAGATCAAGGCGCTAGATTGATAATAAAGTTGGAATGCCAATAAGTGACGAAAAAGAATTAGAGGAAAAAACGAGAAAAGTTTTCCCGAAGAGTCAAACACTGCTATAAAAGATTATAATCCTACCATTAAAACTAATGAATCAAAAGAATTTGAAGTTAAGAAGTTTGTGCCTGAAGCCCCTTTTCCTCAAAGACTAAAAGACAATTTAAGGACAATACCATATTAATATACCATTGCTAGATGCAATTAAACAAGTCCCTTCCTATGCTAAGTTTCTTAAAGATTTAGTAACTAAAAAGAGGAAAACTAGTGTTCCTAGAAAGGCATTCTTAGCTGAACAAGCAAGCTCCATAATTCAATGCAAAATTCCCATTAAATATAATGATCTAGGTTATCCTACTATATCATGTAAAATATGAGACCATCATATAGATCACGCTTTACTAGATTTAGGAGCTAGTGTGAATGTTTTGCCATATTCTGTTTATGAAAAAATAAAACTTGGAAAATTGAATTCTACACCTATGACACTTCAATTGGCTGATAAATCTATAAAAATTCCTAGAGGAGTCATATAAAATGTTTTGTGACACCTCGAATCTCGTTCTGAGATTTTCACCTCCGGAACCAGACTAATCAAGGTGTCTTACGCGGCGACGGGTGTGAGTAATAAAAGAAAATTAAGTAAAATCCATTAGAAAAATTTCAGCACGTGGAGTTTGTAAAATACGATAAACGTCCTGTAAATCAAAAGAATATTTTCAATCCAAATCATCTCACAAATAATCGTTTAATAAAAATACTCCACATCTGATAAACTTTCAATACAATCAGTCCCAAATCCTTTTCAATGAATATAAGATTGTATACAATACAATTGTCTAAAAGTGCAATATAAAGGCCTCAATGGTATTGTCCTTAAATTAAGGACTACAAATTAGTTCGAGGTCATCAGAGCTTCTATAAACGTACCACGCATGCCACCCTCGAGTATGGACCCGCAAAACTGTTGAAAAAGAAGGAATGAGCCAAATCCGGGCTCAATTGGAACTATGAGGGTTTATAATGAAAATAAGGTTTTCATTTGAAAACATATGTATCATATATATGTTGCTTCAACAATACAATCTTTTTGAAAACCTTACTATGCAATTCACCATGTATGTGCGTGCCAAAACCCACTAATTGTTCTATCTTAGATATCAAAACTGTTCCCTAACTCTTATCATATAGCATTCTACTGTTTCTAGCTTCTTAAGGTTCACAAGCTATAAGAATCATTTTTGTGACGCCCCGAATCTTGTTCCAAGATTTTCACCTCCGGAACCCAGTTAATCACCGATGCTGTGCGCAACGGCGATTTAAAAATATTAAAATCATAACCTTTTTAAAATCTTTTTCTTGGATAAAACTTGATCCGTTTGAAAAACCCGTTTTATAAAATTTTGGCATGAGCTGTTCGTTTTGAACAATCATTTTGAGGCATCAAACAACTCTGGTACTTCGGGAATAGTGCTCTAAAATAGTATTCTACTATTTTCAAGGCTCTCACTTATTTTTTTTCGTAGACTAGCTTTAATTTTTTATCTGTCTTTATTTTATCAATTACAATTGATCAATTGCATGTAGAAATTGTTGTTTATCTCAAAATAAATCTAAATTTCATATTTAAACCTTATTTTCAAAACTAAAAGGCATGGTATGAGCTGTAATCATTTTTAAATATATTTTATCAGTTAAAATTACAAAGTCTCGATTGTATCCGTCTCGGTTCACGAAGAAATCACTAAGCGTTTGTACCTGGTTTTATATATAAATCTCAGTGCTTACCCAAATATTTAATATGAAAGTACTGGATTCGTCAATGTCAATTTAAACAATTAAACTTTGGTGCACTATTGACGAACGAATCTTGAGGATTGTAGGATATCCGATTTCAAATTGAATTATCTTTTGAAAAGCCCTGAATTTTACCGAAAACAACTGTTTTGTTATCTATCATTATCAAAATCACTTTTCAAATTACACACGAGCTGATTTCTAAAATCTAAGGGCGAATTATCCCTACCCCAAAATCCCGTTTTACTAAAACTATGGATTGATATGTGATAACATCAATAAGTATGCGAATTTTCAATTATAATTACATGCATAATGATACGACCCGCGGTGATATCGCACGAAACCCGTAAACACAACGAACTGGTTATAAGAACCTCAACACAAATACACGCAAAAACCGTAGCAAATTAATGAACCTGGAATGTTTCAACAATTAGGTTTAGGGAAAATCGAAGATGCCACAACCCGGTGCGGAATACCAATTGGTAAGTAGGATGAACGCCACACACAGACCGATAAGTTCAAGTAGTCCGTGAATAACCAAAGATGATTAAGATCATTCAATATTATTAATGAATAAAGTCTTACCAATAAAAATAATACAATGAACCCCATTTAAATAGGGTGTAGAAATTATTACTCCAAATAGAATAAGGAAAATACTAATCTAAACACAGTAAGGAAACTACTAACCTAAATCCTAATTTGTTGGTCAAAAATCAAGCCTAGAGGGGGGGTGAATAAGGTTTATGTAACTTAATGCGGAATTTGAAAGTTTTCTAAAAATGTTTAAGAAAAAAAATTTAACTAAGCAAGTGTATCAAGAAAATAGTAATTCAACCAAGTAATCTCAATCACAAGCAATAACATAGCAATAAAATAAATAGCTTGAGTTAGAAAGATTAAACCGATTGAAGACCAAGATGTTTTGTTCAAGCGGTTCGGTTTCCTAAACCATACGTTCGCGCTTGGATAGTCCCCAGAGAATTTTCATTAAAAACCGATTTTCTTCCGGGTGAAAATCAAACAACTACAAGCGTATTCTTCTCACAATACTCACACAAAAAATCGCTCTTACTAACTTGTAAGATTTAACAATTGAATATAGATTGTTTGGTGATTCACACCAATGAATAACAACTCTCAAGTGTTTGATAGATACAATTGAAACTCACACTAGAGTTATCTTAATTGATCAAATAGATATAGCTCAATGATGAATAATTATGATCAATACTAAAGCTTAAATCTTTGAATAATGAAGATAGATGAAATATGAGTTTGTATATATGTTCAAACTTGTCAAAATGTATCTTAGGTATTGTATATATAATCCCAAAAGTGATATAGCCGTTTTTGAGGTTTGATAGAAGTTTGGTATCAAAAATGGTACAAAATCATAAATTCAACTGCTATATTTTGAGGCATCAGTCGACTGATGGACCCATAGTCGACTGAGCGAAGGTGCTCAGTCGACTGATGGGCTCTATCCATCAGGCCAAAATCCCAATTTTTAGACTTTTGAAATTTAGCTCCAAAATCAATTCTAATGCTTTGGAGACTTCAAAAATATGTTACTAAGACACCTATTTTCAGGAAAACTCAAAATATAAGCATTTCAATTTAATATGAATTTATTTCAAAACCGTTTTTTGCAAGAATGATGTTTTGAAAGAATTTTAATTCAAACTTGATTTTGATCAATCTATGACTGATGTATGAACATGTTTGAGCTATAGAAATGACTAACCAAGAAACTTTAAATAAAATCCTAAGCACTACTCAATTGTCGAATAGTCGAGTCTCTGCATGCCTTGATTTGTTTCTTTATTTGATCTTTACTTGAAGCTTTTGCCTTAATGCTTTTTGCAATTTTCTTTGATCTAGATCTTCATGAATTGCATTGTGATGAGGTAGATCTTCCTTGTCTTGTCCAATGCTTTGTTGACTTGATCGGATAGTATTTCGATGATCCTTGTCATGTGGCATGTTTTTCTTGATTTTTCAAGTAAATAAACTATAAACTTATATCAAGAAACATGTTAAATTACACAAGATTGATTTATTATTATTATCAAAATAAGATTAAGACCTTTAGGTCAACATAATTGACTGAGGAAAACATTTCTAATTGAATAATGAAAACATTCCTAATTGAATAAGGAAATAATAAATAATTCACATAATTAAAACTACTTAAAATAAAACTTCCAAATTATTCCAATGGGCCTACACGAGTTGATTTGAGCCTATGTAGCCTTGTGCGTATCATTCCCCCTCCTCTTGAGAAGGATTTGTCCTTAAATTTGTGTTATGTTGTACACAAATCGCCCACTTTTTGACAAAACCAATCCTCGAATGCCTTTTCAATGCTTGATATCTTCTATGTCAATAGAACAAGTACTTCGAATACTTCCGATGCTTGAGATTCCTTGCCTCTCGAAACTTATTTAACTTCTTGCCATGCGACGATTCATTACTCCTCAATTTGTTGAAGAAATTGGCTAGCTAGTTATTCGGATGAAGATTAAAATTATTTATGCCAATAAAATCAATATCTTCAATTCCAACAATCTTCCAATCCAAGCTTTCAACTTAAGCCACTTCTCCTTTCTCGATGATCACATTGCTCGTGTCAATAGCTGTATTTGGAGTTTCATGCATGATATTTTGTACTTGAACGATATCTTCTCGCCGTACTTCTTCATCTTCTTTCACTTGCACACTTGAAACTATAATTGCATCCAACGATTCGCATTGTATATCACTCTCTTCATCCTCCAATGATGGCTTAAAATCATGTTCCTGTTCATTCTCCAATGGTGGCTTAGATATGGCTTCCTTCTCCTCCTCTTTACATTGATATGATTTGCAAGAGGTTGCATTCGGACTTAACTCTACGCTGCCATCATGTTGAATTCAATATAAGCCTCCATCATCTTCTCTAATTCAGGCCAATTTTTGGGATCATTCAAATAAGTCTTTTTCTTGATACCACACATATTGTTGTTATCCCGAACTTTACCTTCTTTAAACCTACCATCATGTCTCCTATTAGCAATTATTGGATCCCAATCATCTCCAACCTTATCTTTTCTGGGGTGAATTCTCCTTCTCCCATTACGATCATTATGTGATAACTTGATTTGTCTCGTCTCTACTCGATCTAAACTTTTACAAACCTTCTCCAACTGCTCATAAACTGGATCAAACGCCTCTCTAAACACCTTTATCATCTCATTTACGAAAGCCCTGGTAGAAAATTTTGAATCGTCCGTAACTATAAATTGCAAATCACATTTTTTTTGCAGGTGCTATCGTAAAACTATTATAACTTTTGATCGCACCGTTAGATCAAGCTGATATGCGAATATGTTGTTTGGAACGCAAAGTTACAATGTTATTAAAAAAAATTAGGACGATCCGAGGTTGTTTCGATAGCGAAAATCACAAATTTTGATAGCCTAGAGGGATTTTGAAAAAAAAATTATCGTAACTTGTTTTTTGTTTCTTTTTAAATCAAATTGAATCTCTAATAGGAACAAGAAATAAAGAGATAGAAAAACCTAAAAGTAGAAGCTCTCCTATAATACCAATTGGTATGACCCACGGTGATATCTCACGAAACCCACAAACACAACAAATTGATTATACGAACCTCGACAAAGATACAAGTAAAAACTGTAGCAAATTACTGAACCTGGAACGTTTCTATAATCAAGTTTGGTGGAAATTAAAGACGCCACAATCGGGTGCGGAATACAGATTGATACGTCGGATGAACGCCACGGATAAACAATAAGTTCAAGTAGCTCATGAAGAGCCAAAGAGGATTAACATCACTCAATATTATTTGTGACGCCTCAAATCCCGTTCTGGGATTTTCACCCTGGGACCCAGTTAATCACGGATGTCGTGCATAACGGCGGGTTGAAAATATAAAATCCACAACTTTTTAAAAAATTTCTTAAATAAAATGTTCCATTAAAAATCCCATTTTACAAAATTCCGGCATGTGGAGTTTAGTTAAATAAAAACTAAACCTGTGAGACTTACAAAGCATACTTACACAAATACAATCACATCCAACTCCACATATATATAAAAACCATTTATACAAATCCATAGTCCATTGCCCAAAATAATTGTAAAGTCGATACATAATTACAAAGAGTTTAACATAACAAAAGTTTATATACAACATAGTCCATGGTTCAAGGATTACAAAGGTTATCGGATATCAAAGGCTACTAGACTCGTAGACCACGCACCAATCCCCGATGTTTAACCTGCAAAACTGTTTAGAAAACGGGATGAGCCAAATCCGAGCTCAGTGGGAACTATATAGGTTTTATATATAAAATAGTTGTCTTACGTTAATGTAGTACTTTGAAAACTATGTAGTGCAATGCAACTCACACACCCGTGCATGCAAATCCCACTAAGAATCCTATCCTAGTCACCCAGAAGCTAACTATTCGATCAACCTATTCCATCCCTAGACTTCCATAGAATACCCTAAGTCAATTCTCACATTACTAGGGAATCATGGATATAAAACTACTTCAACACAAGTTCTAACTTCCTAAGGTTTGACATACTTCATGGATTCACTCTCGAGTGTAACTCAATGCTATACAATGCTATTCAGTACCTATAATGTAATTTGTAACTATCGGCCAAGTATCCATTACTTTATCTTTAATTATAGTACGTTATGGGTTCTAAACTTGGCCATCCACAAGGCTTTATTACTAACTCATCCTCACAACCAAACCACGTTTTTACGCTCGTATACCATGTTTCTATGGCCATTGGCTAATAATACTCTCCACTTTATGTGTTAGTACATTATGAGTGGCCAACGCTTTCCTATGTATATTATGTTCTTTATGATAGTGTCTCCATCGTTCTTACCAAAAGAACACTCGTTCGAGGCATTATATAATCAACCATGCCATACAAGATATGATACGATACAATAATAATGATAATATAAGTAATACACATCCACAACACATTGATCCGTATCATATCTCTAGTATAGTGCCTCAGTTTCTCCCCGCGGTCGTCTAGGCCCAAAGCAATGGATCCTGAAGGCTCCGATGCTTTTGTCCATGTATGCTCCGAGTGGGGAGTGGCTCAAGAATTTGGTTCTCCAAGTAAGTCAATCGGAGATAACCCTCAAGACATTTTTTCGAGAATAATACTCCGAATAGTTAACAAAGAGAACGCCTTATACAAGCCACAACGACACTCCGAAAAGAACTACACCCTCGATACCCCTCAAGACATTTTTTTTGGGAATAACACTCTAAATAGTTAACGAGGAGAACGCCTTATACAAGCCACAACGACATTCCGAAAAGAACTACACCCTCGATACCCTAGCTGGGTGATGACCATTAGTAGCCCAACTACTTCCCGAAAAATTCAACATTGGGAAAGTAGTGGTACATGGGACCTACTTAGCTTGCCGGGAAAACTCATCGAACCCATAACACATAGTCCTGTGGAAAAGCAAAATACAAATAGTGGGCTATCCTTTGTGGGCAACCACAACCACCGGCGGAGTCACCGACTTTATTTTTTCGGTGCACGGTTTAGGGATTTTCACCCATGGGCGGCAATAATCAGCCCGTCTTCGAGTCATCGGGAGCTACCCGATGCTTGGTCAATCATATCTAGCCCATATGTCTGATCACAGTAACAAACATCACATTTATTCATTTTCCACAATGAATATCATCATCATCAATCATACATCACACATATGGCTAATCATCATATATATAATCATACAACAGCCCACTATCCATTTATCATCATTAACATCACTGTTAATCATTTCTACAAGCGTCTTCATCATTCGTATGCTCCATATGTTTATCGTCGCATGATTATTCACATTATAAGGCCAACTAATCCATTATTAGCACCATATATATCATTACATGTTATGTGTATCAAACTAAGGCTATATGTGTTTTATGATGTTACTCACGTCATCCTATCAAGCAAGTATTGGTTATTATGATTCTAGCTCATCCGGTATATCCATGGCAAATTCAACTACATGTACTTAGAGCCACAACCATCTATAGCCTACCAAACCAAAGTAGTAACATTTCTCAGGTGCATTGAAGTTGTATTATCATCACCAATCTATACTCTCTTCTACATAAAGTTCTAGACTCGAAAGTCACCACGTACATCTCCCCTCTAAGGGTTTTCGGTGCAAACCTCAAAGGAAATACTCAACATCCTTAACTAACGACATATCTACGTATATCTACCATCTATAGCTCTTAATCAATCACTTTATATGCACAAAACCCAAAACCCCCAATTTCTAAGTCATACGGATAACTACGAAGTTGATTTCACACGAATCTCTAGGGATGCATGCTAAATTGTGGAACTAGATGATCAATCACGTTGTAGGAGTGATAATCTATTAATATTTATCACTTATTCTAAGATTTATCTAGCCCAAACTCCATGTGATGCAAACAATCCATGATTATAATGAGAACATCCAATTTATAGTTTAAATCTCTAATTCATTAATTAGACATTGGAAAACAAGTTTTAGTACTAGTGTCCACACCTTAGAAAAGCCTAACCCACGAGTTCATGATGTGCGAAAGTCTAATCGCTAAGCCTTAGCTCCAAGCTCTAGCTCCAATGGTTGAAGAAGGTGGAAAAGATGATGAACAGTGAAGGAGAAGGTTATTTGGGGCTCAAATCTTGGATGAGGGATGAAAGATGTATAGAATATATTGTCTCTCTCTCTCTTTAGAGTTCTCTAGACTCTCCCTCACTCCCTTTGATGTTGTGTGTTCGAAAATGAGGTTGTAGGGGTGTTAAATGGCTTAAAAACGGGTTAAATATGCTCAAAACCAATATTCAGGTGAACCATGATCGATCATGGGTCCCCCATGATTGATCATGAACCATTCTGGAACTCCTTTGGAGGACCATGATCGATCATGGAAGTCACTACAGCAGCAAATGACTTTCTGAGCCCAAAACGGAAGCCGAAATGGCTGAATCTTGACTCAGCCCAAACACGAAAGTTGTAGAGGGAAAAGAAATAAAGACGTGGCCATAAACCGAGAGTAATTTAGACATCGAATGAAGAAGTTATGGCCTCTCAAAGTTGGCCAAAAGCTAACAAATCACAAAAGGTCGAAATACACGATTACCGCATCGGTTTCAACTTGAACCACTCAAATAATGTAACGATTTCTCCCTCAAACTTAATATGTCTACCAAGACATGCTAGAAGTATTGGGTCAACTACAAAGGCTCGAAACCCAATGCTCGCTTTCTAATGAAAATTAAGCCATATCTAGGCTTAAGAGAAGCTCAACAAGGAAAACGGAACATGGGGTATTACATTATTAATGAATAAAGTCTTACCGATAAAAATAATACAATGAACCCCCTTTAAATAGGGTATAGAAAATACTAATCCAAATACTAAGGAAAAAATTTCTAATTGAATAATTAAAACATTCCTAATTGAATGAGGAAATAATAAATAATTCACATAATTAAAACTACTTAAAACAAAACTTCCAAATTATTTCAATGGGCCTACAAGAGTTGATTTGAGCCTATGTAGCCTTGTGCACAACATTAAATAATTCACATAATTAAAACTACTTAAAATAAAACTTTTAAATTATTCTAATGGGCCTTCATGAGTTGATTTGAGCCCATGTAGCCTATGCATCACATATCTTACTTAGAGACTGAAAGGGCGAATTGAGCTCTTCGTAACTTAATCCCCAAACCTTCAAATTAATTAGTTTCGCATTAATTGTGTTTAAGAGGTTCTTTGATCCATAAATGTCCATCTTCAACACACATTTTGGTTTGTTTAGTAAAACAAACTGGCAACTCTGATTTCTTTTACAAACTGTCACCCTTTTCTCTATAATCAAACAAACCGTTTTCCAAATAATCGGGAAACTAGAGGAACCGCCACCAAGAGAGCCAGCGTCGAAAGCACTGATTCTCACAGTAATGACTTCGCTGGGGATTAAGATGATTATACTCTAAACACGAGTAGAATATGCGTGGAAGATTGTTTATGTTTGCATGCTTTCCTATTCTGCCTTAGTCATAGGATAACATAGATGCGATCTAGGTGGATACCCTGATTCCTTTTTTGTTTGTAATTATTGTTTGAGAAAAATCTTTTCTTAAATAAAAATTGAAAGTACTCGAACAAACCCTAAAGTGCTTATATTGAACATCCATAATCGTTATTTTGCACACACGCACTATCATCATGCATTATTGTGAGTGTGAAATTACCCCTTTTCAACTCGAAAATACTACTTAGTGAGTAGAGAGTTGGCTCATCTGGGTCAAGATAAACTGAAAGCTCTTATTTATACTTTCCTTGGCCAAGTACCAACCAGGTATATCGAGTGACGAGAACACTCACGTATCTGTGACGGATCTCAAAAGGTCCTTGCATGTACTCACCCTTAGGGTATATAGCAAGATCTAACCCAAAGAGGAGGGAGCCTAAACTTTACCCCTTGAACCACGCTTGCATGAGTCAACTTAGTACACATGATTTCTGCATATTTTCTTGACCGTCAGTCGTGAGTTTTGTGAACAAAAGGCTTTATCATACATACCAACTATTGGTTTGGCAAGTACATCCAGTGACTGTCCAACCCCAACCGTAGAAATCAATCACTAAGGCCCTTTAGTGAAAATTTCCCTATCACTATTTTCATGAAAACAAATCTAAAATGAGAGAACATCCCTATTTTTCAAAGATGTTTTCCAAAATAAAATTTCTAAAAATGAGTCATTTTTTAAAACAAGTTTTATAAAATAATTTTCAAAATCGGAAGGTTAAAAGGGTACCCGGGAATTCATATTCTTACCTTAAACCTATCCATGAGGCTCTTAAGCTGTTGTTTTTAGTTTGTTTTCGCCTAATTACCAAAAGGTTGTTTTCGATTTTATTTTTCTATCGAGTCATAATTTTTTGAAAATTATGCAACCCATGGTAAAATATTTATTTTTTGATCAATCCCCGATTTGTTTTTCTTCCATTTCTTCACCACACTCGGATTAATTACTGTTAGGACTAACTGGCTGGACTGGGTGAGATCACACTCAGACGACTCACAAGATCAGACTTATAACCGATCATGCCTCATCGTCGCAACATTGAACTACTAATCAATCAAATCGGGGTTAACAATACAGAGGGTAACCATGATGAAGCATCTCCATTATCATTCGCCTACACTGAGGGTGCCGAGGTATATGTATTGACGGTATCGATAAGAAGACTCGAGCAGTTCTTAAAAAACTAGGCTTTTCATTATGATTCGTATAGACTGAGGGTGCTGAGAGTGTATGCACTGAGGGTATCGACAAGAAGACTCAAACAGCTCCTCAAAGACTAGCCTCTCCATCATCATTCACAAACACTAAGGGTGCCGAGGGTATATACACTGAGAGTGTCGACAAGAAAACCCGAACAGCTCTTTAAAGACTAGCCTCTCCATTCATCATCTACACTGAGGATGCTCTACACACACCATCATGCCCCCGTGGTCATCCTATCAGTAGAACTAGAAATTATACCTCTGTGAATACCTCATTTTGCGACCCTTGCAAGAGTCCCGATCTCTAGGAAAATGAACACGCATGCATGCACTAGCATTCATAGATGTACACATACTATGTATAGGTGATACAGGTCAAATAAGGAAGCCAAAAGCACACCCGGACGAGAAGTTACGCGAGTTACCAAAAACTGCCAGAATTGGAAGCCGTCAATCTTGTGAAAGCTTGTACAATGAGACATACCCAATTATGATCATCCTAAAACTTTGAGAGTTGTTAGATAGTTCAACAATGAGTAACATAATCAAAAAATAAGCTTGATTTGACAGCAGAATCTCCTGAAATTCAAAGAATCGGGAATTCCTTTTGGGTGATAAAATGGAGGCCTTCCCGAAGTTAAAATTGCTCAAATTTGGTCAATAGATAGGTATTCTCGTGGGGAAGAACATATCCAAAATTAAGCTTTTCTGGACATGGGATTATTAAGAATCAATTCGTTTATAATGCAATTCTGGTCAAAATATCCTTCATAGAAATTAGACTAAACGGAGGCCTTCCCGAACTCCGATCGATCTCAAATTTGGATAAAAGGTAGAAGACAATTGCAGGGAAAACATATCCAAAATTCAGGAAAATCCAACGACTATAACTTCACTTCTCATACAATAAGTGAGGTTGTTGTACGCAAGTATGTTTCCTATGCCGAAAAAAATCTTTGTACCAATCTGAGGAAACCGAGTTCTTCCTGAACTCTAATTGCTTTAAATTTTTACATGATCTAGAAGACTTCTATTTCCAACACATATCCAAAAATCCGCATGATCCATCGATGTGAAGGCTTCGCGATAAGCTTTAAGCAGTGTTCTAAAAATCGCGCCTAGGCGGCGCCTAGGCGGCGACTAGGCGGAAATCGGTGGTCTCCCACCCGGCCTAGGGCTGATCGTTTGTCCTTAGGCGCTAGGGTGATTAGGCGCCGATTTTTGGGTGTCGGAGAGACGATCGGAATTTCTTGGAGGAAGAGAGACCACCGGAGTAGAGGGGGATGGAGTGAGAGTGACGACCGGAGAGACGGAGGGAGAGTGACGACCAGAGAGATGGAGGGAGAGTGACGACTAGAGGGATGAAGGAGAGTGCATACCGGAGGGATGGAGGGAGAGTGACGACTGGAGTAATGAAGGATGGAGCGAGAGTGACGACTGGAGTAATGAAGGATGGAGCGAGAGTGACGATCGAAGACGGGAGAGCGTTTGAGCGGCGTAGAAGCGTAGAAAGGGATGGGATGAGTTAGGGTTTGTTACAATTAATAATAATAAAAAGTTAAAAAAAAAATAGAAAAGAATAAAAAAGGTAAAAAGGTGCAAGTGTTACGTTAACCAATTTGCTTTTTCAGCTTTTTACTCCTGTAGATTTGTTATTTTTATTTATTTTATTTTATTTTATTTTTAAATTAGTAATATAAATAATATGGTTATATAACTTATATTATTTAATACTGTTAGTATTTAACATTGTTATATAACTTATATTATTTAATATTGTTAATATTTATTATTTAATATTTAGTAACCTAGTATTGTTATATGTTATTCACTTATTCTTATTTATGTAAAAAATTAGTTGTGCCATTTATTTTGTATTTATCATAACTTTTGGTTTTAAAACATTGAGATGGAGATGTTAATTTGAAAGGTATATTATGTTTTATTAGTATTATGTTATTTAAAATAATATTTTTAATAAAAAAATGTTTGACCGATTAATCCTCTAGGCGCTAGGCCCCCCCTCGCCGACCTAGGAGCGCCTAACGATTTTTAGAACATTGGCTTTAAGAGTCCATGTTATAATATCTTTTCTTGCTCTCCAAGCACTCTTCAACTATAAATAGACCCCCGCCCCTCCATTCATATTTTTCATCAACAATTAGAGGGATTTTGTGGTACACACCAAGAGACCGACCCTTATTCTCTCCCTCTGAGAATGCTCAGGTATAATTTTTTCTCTCTCATGTTATTTATTCGCTAGTTTTATAATTCATGTTCTTATCGGCATAATTTTTATCACTTGATAGCTTTTAAAACCCTTTTTCAAATTGTTTTTCAAAACCAAAGGCATATAACAAACCGTAATCTAATTCCAAAATAGTATTATTACTTTCTTACTTTTTCAAAAGCCCAGATTAGCGGTATTGTTATACGAAGAATAGATAATCGCTATATATCTAATCTAACTCATGGATTGCGGTGTTTACGTGATAAATACTCGATTATGATAGCATTAGTGGCATCTATGCCAGTTTAATCACTAAACTATGGTACACGATCGATCAAGTTGCTTCATATTATATCGAATATAAGATTTCACATCGAATCAGTTTCCAAAAAGCCTAAAGCTTTATAAAATCACTTGTTTCATTGCATTTACTATTATTAAACTCTCTTTTTTAAATCACACACACACTTATTTCCAAAATCATGGGCAAACTTGAAACACATAGTTTTCATCCTATCCCCAAAATTCCAGTTTCTAAAGCAAGCATGGAAAGCTACAAAGTAATAGCAATAGTATGTAAGAACTGAATTTCACCACTAATATGAATGGTACAAAGTACTAGAACACTACGAACTCCACAAATCGAGATTTCACCACTCATGGTAAAATAAGCGAACAAATGAAGGCAAATACGATGAAATGGATGAACGGGGTATTACACAACGAATCCCACTTTTTATCAAATCTTGTGTAGCCATTAAGCTACACCAAATAAAACTCGAGTTATACCCCACATTGGCCTCCAAAAACAAACCCATTTTGAAGTACTGTGGGTTGAATACTCGGGCAACCAATGGAGACGAACTATTTAGAATTCTTCAACTCTTCTTTGCTAGCATTGCTAGATTAAAATTGTGTAAATTTTGAAATCCCATACCCCCTTGTTCTTTCCTAATGCATAAATTCTCCCACCGCTTCCAACGAATCGCAATAATAGCAGTGTATTTAAAATTGAGGAATCGGATTTTGAACTAAACATGTTCGAGATATTATTTTACACTAGATTGGTGTTTTTCCTTGAATATTAAGTGGAGAAAAGTTTCATAATTAAGTCATACTGAAGGGGATAAGTAAGATCACTTAATAAGATGCTAAGTCAAATTTACAAGGCAAAATAGTCTGTGGATTGGCATACCGATATAGAAGGTTCCACTACAATACCAGTACGTAGACCGAAAATTCAGCTTAAATTCTCTGAGGAGTGGCGTACTTGTATGGAACATTATTGTGCAATACCGTTATACAAAATCGATCTTTAAACCAATTTCTCTTGCATCTAGTGTATTAGTATGCATAATTATATGCCAATACTAGTAAGCACGTTCGGTATAAAAGTTAGGGTTTTTGTTACACAAACTTATGCAATGACTGCTTGACCTCGGGTTTAATACTTAAATATTTAGAGCTAGTTCTCTAGCCTCGGTGACTAATCTTTTATCTAATAAAAGCTATTTCAAAAGATTACAACTAGCTTAGAGATCATACACCCCATAGTTAGGGTTTCGATTTTTCATGCCATAATTGTTCTTTAGTCTATGAACAACTTTAGATTTGGAACTAAACCTCTTCAAGCGTATACGGAGAAAGGGGATTGAAGTGGATGACGGCATAAGTAGGAGTATCCCTGAGGAACCTGGACTATGCTTGTAGTACACAGGGATTGTGAATAGGCAATTATATAGGTCGTAACACTAAGCGTTAACCGTTACGACAGGTAAGGCGTGTTACCTGTTGAAAGATACATCCAGGTCGCTGCCAAACCATTGAAGGAATTTACACAGTAATCAATCTGGATACGTTGAAGTACTTTTGTAAATTAATGCCTATCAATTATGAGGAGCATGATAAAATATATAAAGTGAACTATAGGGAAACATTCATAGAAAAATAATACTTTTTTTCCTCAAAATTCCAGGGTAAGCATCGTGGACAACGTGGATACGATTACCCATGCAATACCATAAGAGAGGTTCTTTTTGGTTTTTCTTTATTTAACATCCATAATATACCTCATAGACAGACCATTGGAGATACCCTAGCACTTGTTATCACTAAACATGAAAAGTGAAAAAACGCAGAAGAAAACCCAAAACCAGCAAAATTTGTTTCATAAAGGAATTTTACTTCTACCACTTAATTTGGAATTCGAAGGAATAGAACTCTTAATTTGGGACATAGTAGTATTACTTCAACCACCCACCCTAACACGGTCCCTTTCCCTTGTGCACTTAAACTAGCTGCATAGTTATAGCGAGGGGAAAATCCAAAGAATCAAATAAATGATCCAGCTGCATAGTCATATTGAGGGGATCAACCACAAAGAATCAAATAAATCATTTCAGGATGAAGATACTTTCATGATATTGAAGATTCCCGACAATAGTTTTATGGTATTGAAGACCATATCTAAAATAAAAAAAAATCTTGTGTAGTGCAAGCAATTTTATTGCAGTATATATATAGATAATGTATGAAAACCAATCACAGCAGTGCAGGCCATATCAAAACATTGCTTAAACGCAATTAGTACACCATTTATCCATATGCAAGCAACATTTTAAATGAGGAACATGTATGCGTACCAGAGCTGTAAACGAACTGTCCGATCTTCAATGTACATTGTCTTTGATAGAAAATCAATACCAATGATGGCCTGAAAAGGAATTTACACCATTTTAGAAATTTAAGGATAACAGAAAAGAGGGGGAAGGAGCGTATATTGAGAAATAATTTAATAAGCACCAAAACGTACGTACATGTGGCTAAAAAGAGTATGATTCTAGACTTTCTGGTGCCCAAAAGATCCAGGCCAATTAACCACTGTTTAAAAAAAAGCTAGATATTTCAAATAAAGTTGTATTTAATCATTAACAGAAAATGAATGAAGAGTTCAAATAAGTAAACTAGAGGTGTTATTAGGAGCTTAAACTAATTAACAATTCTCAATTGCTCACTGTGCCATTCTCATGCATGGTGACATCAATCACTCCAAAAAAGATCACAACTTGTTACACGTAAAGAATGCCTTTGAGGCTCCAAAGTTTAAATGATGGTACATGAAATTATGAGCTACTAAAAAGCAGCATTATATTTTCAAAGATGGACCCGGGTTAAAATTGCGAATTGTACAAATGTTATACCTATTTAATGAGCCCTGCCATTCCTTCCCCTTCTTTTCTTTCCTCTTCTCTAAAACCAACACACCATTTTATTTTAAACTTTTCTTTCTCTGTTCAATTTCTTTTCTTCAAATTTTCTCACCGACCAAACAAAGAAGTGCATAAAGCCAGGGCCAAATAATCTAATGCATAAGCGCAACTCACTTCGTGTACTCCATGAAATATATTGTAAATGTAATTATATTGAGAATTGTAAAGATAAGGTACAACTAAGGATAATTAAAACCAAAGCACACACTCCCTCCATGTGAAATTTATGATCCCACTTTCATTTTTGGAATGTCTTAAATTAATAATCCCATTTTTTTTATTACGTATTCAGCATAGTACTGATAGAAACTAGATTGTCTTCTTCACAGTATTCTTCCAAGACAAAATCCGGGGACATGTATTAAGGACAGAGTGATGCATCACTTTTGCATTTGAACAATAATAAACTTTGTACGGTATCCTACTATGATGAACTAGTTCATTGACCAGTGTACGTCAGCATTTCCTTCTTGGCTTTACAAAAAAACCTAAAACTATGTTGAACAAGAAAGAGTTCACCCTAGGACTCAACTTATACGAACCAGATACAAAGATACGAAAATAAAACAACCAACACCAACACAAAGAGAGAGATATAACTATCCACAAATTTATAATTACAAAGGAAATAACAGCCATTGATTTTGTTTTGGCTTAGAAACGGAGCAACCTAAATGCTTAACTCTAGCTACAGAACTAAGATAACCAAAAAATAACTTCTAGCATGCAAAAAACAAATAAATTATAAGCAAATCAAGTGAAATTAAAAACAAAGAAGCAGAAATTAAAGCAATTAAATTATAAATTATAAACTAAAAACTAAATGTAAAGCAATATTTATACTAACTTGTAGTTTTCACTTGCTGTTAGATGGTGGATCGCTAATGGTGAGAAGACTCGTGATTTGGGGAAAAAGAAAAGGGTTTTTCTATTTTACTTGCTCTGATTTTGGGCCTTGCAGATTGTTCGCAGATTATTCTTAGGACATGAGAGAGAGAAGAACCGAGAAGAGGAGAAACACGATGGGATAAAAAAAGAGTTTGACAGAAAATATGAGAGGAGAGGACAGGAGAAACACGATCGACAGTAGAGGTACAGAGCTTCAGCGGGAGAGAGATGGAGGGAGGGTTTGATTTGGGGGAAAATACAATTTGTTTAAAATTTGATGAATGCTCCGTGCCTATTTTTTAATTAACAAGGATAATGTGACCAATCGCAAGTCCTCACATTGGGTATCAAGGACATCACATATATATTTATCGGTGATGACTAAAAGCTTTTGTCACATATTATTAATTTATTTAAGCGCCAAAACTCCCGCCGTCAATATTTTATGTGAGGAAGTCATGCTGAAAATGGGTAAACCATTATTTTGTGACGACCTGAAAATGTGCCTCATCTATTCAATTAAATTGTGACAAAATTTCAAGTCTAACAAAAAATTTCGTCACATAAGCTCATTTTTCTTGTAGTGACATTGTCCGTACGGACAATCGGGATTTGAAAAATTAGATTCTCTGTACAGATAATTGAATTATCCGAACGGTCAATCGGGATACAATCGTTGGATTAAGATGATTTTTGGATATGTTGTTCCCTAAGATGTTCTCTAGCTGCTGTTATTTTTAGCATGATCGGAGGTCGGGAAGGTCGATTACCCGTACATTTAATCCGGATTGCCCGTTTGGGGCGGATTGCCAGTACGGGGAATCCGGATTGTCCATACGGACAATCAGGTTTTTAACCATTGGATGAATTTCATTTTTTGAAATGTTGTTCCCCAAGATGTCCTCAGAAGGCCTCCATTTGGCTAATTGATTACACTTGGTCAAAAAAACGAGATTATGGATTGTCCGTACGGACAATTGAGGATCCCACCGTTGGATAAAGCTGAATTTTGAACATGATGTTTCACAGGATGTCTTGTAGCTTCTCTCAAAATTTGAGGGTGATCGGAATTCGGGAATGTGTTCGTCTTACTATTTGACTATACGTGGTTCAGAATACGATCTTGGAAAATAGTGATAATTGGGAATCAGTAGTTATTTTTCGGCATTCGGACTGTAATGACTCGATGTGAGGCTTATCTATATGGATCCATGATGGTCTTCACCTTGCATTGTCCAAGTCAAATTTTATCTTGCTCGAGCGTGCATCCCTTGAAATTATGTATCGCCAAATCTGATTTTGCTTCATCAAAAAGTGAGTTATGTCTTGTTTGGAAGAGTCATAAAATGGGGTGTCTATAGAAGCCTGTCGATGTTTGTGAGCTTCGAATAAGTATGCAACTTCGAGAAAAAGGTGATTATGTATATTTTGGTAGATAGGAGTCTTTCCATTTCAGGAGACTGATTGATTGTCTTGCCATTTTGAGAGACTCAGTGTTCGACTTGCCATTTCAGGAGACTTGGTGGTTCGTCTTGCCATTTCAGGAGACTTGGTTGTTCGTCTTGCCTTTTCGGGAGACTGAGTGTTTGTCTTGCCTTTTTAGGAGACTCGGTTGTTCGTCTTGCCTTTTCGGGAGACTCGGTGGCTCGTCGTGCTTTTTATGGGAGACTCGATTGTTCATCTTGCCTTTTCGGGAGACTCGGTGGCTCGTCTTGCCTTTTTAGGAGACTAAGTATTCGTCTTGCCATTTCGTGAGACTTGGTGGTTCGTCTTGCCTTTTCGGGAGACTTGGTGGTTCGTCTTGCCATTTTGAGAGACTGAGTCGTTCGTCTTGCCTTTTTGGGAGACTGCTTGATAAAAAGATTACTAAATTAACCTTGAAAGACAATATTAGTACAAACGGCTACATGTTCGATAAAAAGATTACTAAGATGTCCTTGAAAGACAAGGTTAGTACAAGGCTACCTGTTCAGTAAAAAAATATTAAATGCCCCTGAAAGGCAATATTAGAACATGTGGCTACCTGTTTGGTAGAAAAATTACTAAGATGTCCCTGAAGACAAGGTTAGTACAAGGCTACCTATTCAATAAAAATTAATAAGATGTCCTTGAAAGACAAGGTTAGTACAAAGCTACCTCTTCGGTAAGAAATTACTAAAATGCCCCTGAAAGGCAATTTTAGTACATGTGGCTACCTGTTCGGTAAAAAATTACTAAAATGCCCCTGAAAGGCAATGTTAGTACATGTGGCTACCTGTTTGGTAAAAAAATTTCTAATATGTCCCTGAAAGACAAGGTTAGTACAAGGCTACCTGTTTAGTATAAAACTATTAAAATGCCCCTAAAAGGCAATGTTAGTACATGCGGCTACCTGTTCGATAAAAAGATACCTGAAAGACAATGTTAGTACAAATAGCTACCTGCTCGGTAGAAAGATTACTAAAATGCCCCTAAAAGACAATGTTAGTACAATTGACTACCTGTTCGATAGAAAATTACTAAAATGCCCTTGAAAGACAAAGTTAGTACCCCCAAAAGACAATGTTAGTATAAATGGCTACTTGTTCGGTAAAAAAAATTACTAAAATGCTCTTGAAAGGCAA
The DNA here is from genome assembly GCA_021464415.1 of Lonicera japonica. Lineage (NCBI taxonomy): Eukaryota > Viridiplantae > Streptophyta > Magnoliopsida > Dipsacales > Caprifoliaceae > Lonicera > Lonicera japonica. The sequence continues at coordinate 15,954,556 of CM038471.1, read as the reverse complement.
TGTTAGTATAAACATATGTATGATTTTACCTTTTCTTCGGTACATGAACATGTAAGTTATCTTTCAAAAGGCAGTGTTAGCTTATTCATTTAACATATGCATTTTACCTGATTCTTACAACGATTTGTCATAGTTGTAGGAAGATGCGGTTCGAGACCGCAGTGTAGCCAATTGGCCCGGTACAGTGTCCGATTGGCACAATGATTGGTGATTTAGCCCGGTGTAGTGTCTGATTGGCACGGTGATCGGCGATGTGGTCTAGTGCGAAATCAAAGGCAATATTTGGGCCTCCGTAACGCAATCTTTTGTGATGTTTTCTGAGAGTTTCAGTTGAAGCGCTTCCTTCTCTGCCATTTGAATCAACTATGATTGTGGATACTACATTGCCTATGGTGAACCAAGTTGCTATTGCTTGCGGGGCTATTGTCATTGCAATAGGTCACAGTAGAATGAGGGAAATTACTGACTCTTTCATCGCTGCATGTGCAGTGTCTGACTGGCATAGTAATTGGTGAATGGCTTTGTGCAGTGTCTGGCTGGCACGTTGATTGACATAAAATTAGGGCCTGCAAAAGATGTTAGAATGGGGTGTTGGAGCTCGATTGAGGTCTCATGACATGCAAAAGATGAATGTATAGGGTGATGGAGCACAGTGTAGTGCTTTAGCATGCATAAAATGAATGAATAAGGCGATGAAGCCTTAGTTTGTGTTTTGACACCCAAATAATGAATAAATGGGGTAATGAAGCCCGGTTTGATGTCTTGACAGCAAACAATGAATGGATGGGGCAATGGAGCCTAGTGTAGTGCTTTAGCATGCATAAATGAATGAATAGGGCAATGGAACCCTAGTTTGTGTTTTGACACACAAATAATGAATGAATGGGGCAATGAACCCCGGTTTGATGTCTTGACATGCAAACAATGAATGGATGGGGCAATGGAGCCCAGTTTGGTGCTTTGGCATGCAAATCAAGAATAAATAAAGTGATGGAGCCCCGGCTTGGCACTTTGGCATACAAACAAAGAACGGATGGAGCGATTGAACTCGATTTGGTGCGTTGGCACGCAAATGATGAATAAAAAGGGGAGATTGAGCTCAACTTGGTGCTTGGCACGCAAACAAAGAATAAAATATGGCGTTTAAGCCCGGTTTAGTGTTTTAGCACACAAACGAAGAATGAATGGGGCGTTGGAACCCGATTTGGCGCTTTGGCATGCAAACCAAGAATAAATGGATGGAGCAATTGAGCCCGGTTTGGTGTTTTATCACACAAACAAAGAATGAATGGGATGGAGCTCGGTTTGGTGCTTTTGCACCAAACCAATGTATGTATGGGGAGATTGAGCCCGATTTAGTGCTTTGGCACACAAACGAAGAGTGTACGGGGCGGTGGAGCCCAGGTTTGGTGCTTTGGCATGCAAAAAACGAATGAATGGAGCAATTGAGCCCGGTTTGGTACCTTGGCACCCAAACGGATATTGGATGGGGTGATGGAGCCCGTTTTGGCGCTTTGGCAAGCAAACGAATATTGGATAGGGCGATTAAGCCCGGTTTGGCGCTTTTGCACGCAAATGAATATTGAATGGGGCGATTAAGCCCTGTTTATGATTGACTTGTAGCCAATGTATGAATGAGGGGATAGAGCCCGGTGCATTGATTTGACATGCAATTGATAAATGAATAGTGCGATGGAGCCCATGCATTGCTTTGGCCTGCAATTGATGAATGAAAAGGGGCTATAGAGCCTAGTGCAATGCTTTGGCATGCAATTAATAAATGAGTGGGGCAATTGAGCCCGTGCAGTGCTTTAGTTAATAATTGATGAATGAATGGGGCGATGGAGCCCATGCAGTGCTTTAGCCTGCAATTGATGAACGAAAGGGGCTATAGAGCCTAGTGCAATGCTTTGGCATGCAATTAATAAATGAGTGGGGCGATTAAGGCCGTGCAGTGCTTTGGCATGCATGTGTTTAGGGAATGGGGTGACGGAACCTGATGTGTGTTTTGACATGCACGTGTTTAAGAAGAGGGGCAACAAAGCCCAATACGATGTTTTAACATGCATGTATTTGAAAAAAGGGGCAACTGAGCCCAATGCAATGTTTTGACATGCATATGATTGAAGAAAGGAGCAACTGGGCTCGATGCAATATTTTGACATGCATATGTTTGAAAAAGGGGCGACGAAGCCCGATGCTGTGTTTTGACATGCATATATTTGAGAAAAGGGGCGACGGAGCCAGTGTATTACTTGCATAAATGAATAGTGTGGCAATTAGCCTAATGTAATGAATGTATGAATAATTTGGCAATTAGCCAGTATACCAAATTGATGAATGATGTGACGATTAGCCTCGTGAATGAATAAATGAAGATTTGGCGATTAGCCAATGTATTGGATGAATTGGCGATTAGCCGAGTATAATGAATGAATAAATGATTTGGTGATTTGCTAGTGTGATGGATGAATGAAAGAATTGGTGATTAGCCCATGTTTTGAATGAAAGAATGATGTGGCGATTAGCCCAATGTATTTTGTAAATGATGATTTGGTGATTAGCCAAGTGTAATGAATGAATGAAGATTTTGCAATTAGCCAATGTAATGAACCAAAAATGAAGATTTGGCGATTAGCCTAGTGAATGAATGAATTGGCGATTAGCCAAGTGTAATGAATGAATGAAGATCTGGCAATTAGCCTATGTATTAATGCATTAAAGAATGATGTGGCGATTAGCCCATATATTGAATAAATGATAATTTGGCGTGGCAATGAGCCCGATGTATTGAATGAATGAGTGAATGGTTTGGTGATTAGCCTAGTGAGTGATGTGGCGATTAGCCCAGCTTATTGAATCAATGATGACGTGGCGATTGCCCAGTGTATTTAGATAAATGAATGATTAGGCGATTAGCCTGATGTATGTAATGAATGAATGATATGGCGATTAGCCATTGTATTGAGTGTATGAAAAATGTGGCGACTGACCCGTGTATTAGTGAATAAATGATGCCATGTGGTGGCGAATCAGATAAATGAAATGTGTGTATTTACCTGTACTTACCTGTGAAGTATAAGAAACTCAACGCGTTCGCGGAGTAGTTATGCGGTTAATGGTGAAACACCATGGCGAAAGTAAAAGAGCACATTCGCATGCAATAGTAGTAATATTAAGACAAGAAAAATCACATTTTCAAATGATTGTCGGAATCATATGCTGGTTACTTTTGTTGAAGTTCGATGAAAATCTCACGTCTCTCAAAAGAATGAAAATTTGAAATAATTGATTCGATGTCTGTTATTTGAAAGAAATTATTTATTGAACGCAAATTAGCTTGATGAATGTTTGAAAGAATTCGATTATTTACCGCAAACGAATTGGCGTGATCTATGTTTGAGAGAATTTGATTATTTACCGTACGCGAATTGGCGTGATGAATGTTTGAAAAAAAAATTGATTATTTGAACACGTGAATTGACGTGAAACTTCCTTTTGAAAGAATTTTACTATTTATCAAAGTACGCGAATCACGCGTGAGAAAAGTTTAAAAGAATTTGATTTTATTGGAACACGTGAATAAAAGTGGAATTTTTTTTAAAGAATTTGATTATTTAAGAAAACGGAATTGTGATTCAATTATGATTATGATTTTTGAAAATTGTCGATTAAAGTCAATGAGGAGCAAACACTTTCTCGCATATAGCAATGCCGTGATTCCTTTCGGATTTTTCTCGGAGGGGGAAGGAAGAAGTTATGTCATGCATCAATCAATTTTGACGGTAATTGAACTACCTCTTATTAAAGCATGTTGGGTGTCAGTGTTGTATTACGCTCACTATTTTCAAAAATTCGGTAAAATTATTGTTACCTATGCATTTTGATCAAATGACACGATATAGTGTTGAAACTCAAGTAGAGACTATCACATATTCTATTCGTCTCTTTCTGTTTTTCTCCCTCTATTTTCAGAAACAAGAAATGACTCTCTCTCTCTCTCTCTCTCTCTCTTTTAATATATTTTTTTTATTCGCCATCAACATTTTTTTTTCGTTTCATCCTCTCGAACTACACTAGCCAAAATTGCGGCTAAAAGTCATTTCCTCACTTTTAGCTTATTACCCAGCTTCTTTTCAACTGTTTCATTTTTTTCTTTGTATTTGCCAAGTTCGACCATTTATTTCCTCACTTTCTAAATGGGAACGTAATCTCCTTTCAGTTTTCAATGACTGTTCATGTACAGATGATCGCATTACATCAACTTTATTACGCGCAAGAATTGCTGAGAAAAATAAGTGTGATAGTGCTGTGTTTATGTTCAAATGCTTGAATAAGTGGTTCATTTTTTCGTTAAAATTGATTAACATGCGTGTGAACTTCCAATGAAACGGGATTTGAGAAAAATATTTAACGTTGCAATTTTGCTTTATCGGAGAAAACGACGCGATTTTAACCGTGCTATGGTTAAGTGATATTTTCGTTTATTAGAAATGATAGTTGAATCACAATCTCGATTTCAAAGAATGATTGATTTATCAAAGAATAACGATTTTTTTAAAAGAATGATTTTTATTCCAGAATTGTGGAACCTGTGTATCCGAATTAATTGATTTAAAAAATGGTTAAATTTATTTATCCAAAAAGAATATTCGATTCTATCAAAGAATAATGAATTTTGTTTTTCGAAAAAATGACTTGACTCCAGAATTGTGGAATCTTTTGGTTTTTTAATAAAAAAATGAATGGTATAACACATACGAAACGTGCAAAAAAATGTACAGTTTGCAGATAATTTTATTTTATTTTTTTATTTATGAAAGAATCTTATTTCTACCTTGATGTCAAAATTATGAAACACCGAATGGACCGATAGGGATTTTAAAAAAATAGGGAATCTATAGGCTTCTTTTGTCCTATGTATGCTGTAGTGATGCAATCTTGGTTCAAAATTGGTATGAGTTCTCATTGGCATGGTTTCATGATATATTAAGTGTACGTGTGAACGACCATTTAATATACCGTAAATGTACGTGGATTGACCTTTATGCCATCGGCTCACTAAATACTTCACAATTTTGAAGATTGATCAGTACGTGTGGCGCTTAATTCGATATACACAAAGTACTATAACATGTCCCACGATATACCTCCTACCCGTCAGGATGATCGTTAGTACTGTTTTGGACGGTTACGATATACTCAGAGGGTACGATACCGAGAAGAAGTGAGGGCTTATACTTCAGCATTTGCCGACCCATCAAGTCAGCATTCTTCTAAATTCAGCCCTCGGGTATTGAAAGGCATGCTATATAAATGATGTGCAGATGTGCAAAGTGTTGGCAATTTTGCTCAATTTTATTTTAAAAAAAGGAAAGGAAAAATGTTTTTGTTTGTTCTTAGGCAAAAAGATCTATATGGAATCAACCTAGCATGCTTCTATGTCCTCAAGGAATCCTAACACGTGTCTAAGTTGTCACGTAAAGGCCAAAATCGATACATAGCATGTAAAAACCGGTTATAGCATACGTGTACGATACATAAAAAGTAGATAAAGCATGAACGCAAACAAATACATATTATATAATCTAGTTCGCTTATGTAGTCCCTAGCAGAGTCGCCACTGTGACAATCCCGATTGGAACCCCCTGTGGCTCGTTTTGTGAACGGTTTTAGAATTGCCAGTACATTTTTTAAGAAAACGGACAAAAGTGTGTTTTTGTACCCTTTTGGGGTACAACGCAGTCTACGCAACCAGATTGAGTTCAGGAACTATGTTACGATGATGGAAGGTACTAGGCTCCTGCGTCGCCCTTTCGGCTTCTAAATGTACATGCTCATTTCATCATTATTTTATCTTTCCCTACTGTCTTGACTCAAACATTATATATATGGGTTGATAAATATCATACAATGAACTTACTGTTTTCAGCATGCAAAGATAACCAAAGAGGCAGATTACCCGTACGGGGAATTGGATTGTCCGTACGGTTAATCTGATTAACCATACGGTCAATGTAGCAGTGGGTTGGTTTCTAATGTGTTGGTGCCCGGAAAGCATGCAAAGGTGGATTAAAGTTATATTAGTGTATTTACAATAAGTACTACTTACAAAATCAAATTTATGCAATATACAAGTGTTTGTCCAATTCTGAATTAAATAGCATTTATGTAGTGTGTATGTGTATTTACAATCGTTCCCAGCAGGCAGATATGGGAAAGCAGTAAATTAATTGAAATAGAGACAGAGAGTCTTAAAGATTACCCTTGAAGCGTAAATTAACTTGTTACTTCGATTGATATTGAGATAATGATACAAACTAGCCTACGAATTTCAGACACATCACTATAACTTGGTTACAATGTGTTCCTATCTCTAGATCAAGTTTCCTATCTATTTTTGAGCATTTTTGCTCAGTCGTTGGCCTTTTACGGCCGTTCTTCATCTCATCCGGGTTCTGTCCAGAGCTGTGATTTCTCTCTCGAGCTCTCTATCGAGCTCTGCCTCTATTGGGAGGCCATTTCCTTTTCTCTGCTCTGTTCTGGCTGATATAGGCGAAAAATTGCCCTATAGGGCGGATTGTCCATATGAGCAATCCGATTAACCGTTTTGGGTGCCAGATTTGTCGTTTCGGACGTGACATTGTCCGTTTTACTTTACACATTGTTCGTATGGATAATCGGGATTTGAAAAATCAGATTCTCCATACGGTCAATTGGATTGTCTGTACGGTCAATCGGGATCCAACTATTGGATTAAGATGATTTTTAGATATGTTGTTCCCCAAGATGTTCTCTAGTTTCTATAAAAACTTTAGCACGATCAGAAGTCAAGAAGGTCGATTACCCGTATGTTAATTCGGATTGCCCGTACGGGGAATCAGTATTGTCTGTAGGGACAATCATGGTTTTAACCGTTGGATGAAGCTGATTTTTGGATATGTTCTTCCCCAAGATGTCCGTCCAAATTTAAGCCAGATCGGAGGTCGGGAAGGCCTCCATTTGGCTAATTGATTACACTTGGTCGAAAACACGAGATTATGGATTGTCCGTACGGACAATCGGAGATCCCACTATTGGATCAAGCTGAATTTTGGACATGATGTTTCACAGGATGTCTCGTAGCTTCTTTCCAAATTTGTAGGTGATCGGAGTTTGGGAAGGTGTTCGTCTTACTGTTTGACTACACGTGGTCCATAATATGATCTTGGAAAACAATGATAATTGGGAATCAACAGTTGTTTTTCTGCATTTGAACTGTATTGACTCGATGTGAGGCTCATCTGTATGGATCCATGATGGTCTTCATTTTGCATCCCTTGAAATTCCGTATCGCCAAATCTGATTTTGCGTTATCGGAAAGTGAGTTACATCTTGTTCGAAAGAGTCGCAAAATGGGGTGTCTACACACTGCCACACGCTAAAATTTATGTTTCTTTTATCGAACTTTTCAACATCATAACTCGTGGCCGTCTTAACCTGAGCTACAATAAAATCCTCTTTCGGTTAGCTTGTTTTTTATGAATTATCTTTCCTAGACATCTTTGATTACCACAAAACTTTTCTATCCTAACCATTTGAGTTTAATAACTAAAACCCTAATTAGAACCGATTTCTCTTATACAAATTTGTTGTGCAAAACCTTAGCTAAATCAAGCTACTAACACAACGTAGAGGTATCACAAGAAACAACATGTTACCGCAATCAAAGTTACCATGCATGAAAGGCTCGACAATAGTGAAAATAATTAATGGAGAATAAATAAGAAACACTTACCAACAAACACAAATATATAAGGTGATATCGACAATGCCGCACTTTACCAAGTGAAAGACGTTATTGATGACTGGATCAAAACCTGAATACAAACAAGCCCAAGCTAGTTTTTTCTCAATTAAACTTCATCTTTAGAACTACCTTGAAAACTATAGAAAATGTCCAATGATTACAAATAAACAAGACCTATATTTAGACTAAGTAATCATGTGATAAAAACTAAATTCTAATTGTAAAAGGACTAACTTCCAGGTCCTAATCGTAAATGGACCAAGTCCTAGTCATAAAATGAAGTAAATAAATAAACTCATAGTAGTTAGGGTGTTAAAGCCAATATAAAAACTGGCTAAATTGACTAACCGAACCGATCTAGACTAATCCATAAAATACTAATACCGAAAACGAGAAAATCGAATCGAAATTGAATAGTTTAGTTGGGATTTGGGGCTACCTAGTCCAAAACCGAACCAAACTGAATCGAACCTACTTATGTATAAGAAAATGAAGGATGTTGATATAATCTAAGGGCACAATTTAAGTATACTATAATACAAGAAAGATAGATTTCTAATAAGAATGTGTTCCTTATTAATTGCATGTTGTGATCCTCTTAAAAAAATCATTAATGTGTGCCCTTATTATTAAATTAACTACATGATGTTAAGATTTGTTTTATAACATACATGATGGTAAAGATAATTCATCATTTTATCTAATGTGTTTTATTCTTGTAAATGTATAAATAAAATAGTAATTAAATAGAGAACATTGTTTCCATATGTTAGCTCCTTGTTTATAGAAAACCACTTTAATTTGAATCGGAACCAATATTACTAGTATTAATTGCATTGTTATGTTAAATTGATTTAGAAAAAGAAAAATAAAACATATGTCAAAATTGAATAAAACCGAACCGAAACCGAAAAGTTTGGTTCTAAGTTTGGGTTTAAAAGATTTAGAAAGCGAACCAAAACAAAATTTTTACATTTGGTTTGAGTTTAGGGTACCTTAGTTTCTATTCCGGGCGAAACTAAAAACACCCCTAAGTAGTACTATGACAATTAGATAATTACTTTGGCAATACAGGTAAACTATAATATATCTATTGGTTGAAATATGCTTTAATAGACTGTGGTTAGATAAGTGAAATGAAAATGATAGTTACTCCGGTTCTATAAATTGGTTATTTATATGTTGAGATTATTACTGAATTGTATATTTATAATATATCATATGTGTTGAGGGATTGTAATTTTCCTCTTATGAACTGAATAGGAGATAATCTCTTATAATGGTGCAAGAAGTACCTAAATTAATTTAACACTACCAAATATCTTAATAAATAAAAACTCAAACCCAAAAGTTAAGGAAAAAGAACAACATCCCATAACGTTGCGCCGCCTTGAGTATGATCAAATTTTCAGTATTTATGTCACCTTTTTATTTCAATTCGGTTGTTATGAATAGAATATAAAATAAAACTAACTTAGAGGCATAAGTATTTTCTGTCTTGAGGAAATAAATAATTTTTTTTTGTTAAAAGGATGGTTTAAGTATCTTTCTTTTATTATAATAATAACAAAAAAATTTCCCATATCAGATGATATTTGAACTCATGATTTCCCATAAGGTCGGATGGTTGTCTTACCGACTAAGTTAGCACACTTACTCTTTTTTGAGTAAATAACTTCTTTGGCCTTTAGATTAAGTATATTGCTCCACTTTGACCCTTTGAACTATTTTTTGCATTTAATAGGGTCTTCGATCAATTATCAGAACCTTACTCGAGTGGCCCTTTTGGTGTTAAGGAAACACATACTTTTGTGTTGAAATGAGTTTTGTAGCTAAAAGCATACTTTGGGCAATGAATTGTAAAGTTCCTAAAAAAATTCATTTTTGACAAGAAAAATATATAGCGATAAATTATGCATTTTGTTGTCTGAGGTACATTTTAGCGACGAATCTAATTTTGTAATTAAAATATTCCTCACCATTAACAACAAGGGCTACTAGGGTAATTTTTTTAATACTAGCTTTAAGGTTCCGTCTAATAGCGGCGTGGAAAACGATAGAAAAACAACTAATTTATATGAAAAATTAGAAAATAAGTTTAGGCATTTGATAAGATACTCTCCGTTTCACGCCCATGTTTATGAGTACATTTCTTATATCTATATTTATTTTTAGTGGAGTTTTTTTAATTCTCACCCTTCAAAGAAATTTTTTCCAAGAAAAAAGTCAAAAAGTAAGGTCATGTTTGATAGCAACATGAAAAATAGTAGGGAAAAAAAATTAGCATTTGGTCAGAACTCTCTATTTCATACTCATTTTTATAAGTACATGTCCTCCATCCTCTATTTCTTGTGGAAAAATTTTCTTTTTCAACTCCCATCGCATTGACACTAAAATAGATAATTAGTACCATTGCATTGTTATTGTTAACATTGTTTACATTTTTGCTAGCTCTTCAAGTGTTCAAACAATATTTCTACAAAAGGACAACTATTCAATCTTCATTATTCACTTGCTTGTTTTGATGCAACAACCTCTATGTGTGCTTCCGATCTTTCTCTTGGTTGCTGAAGTTAATAAAAAGGTTGATCACTTTGCTTGCCAAATATGCCAGGACCGTATGTCGAAGATATCACGTCGACGAGGAGGGGAAATTGTAAGGACACAAAAGAGGTGATTGGTAAACAGGCTAATGCAGCCAGTGGTATAAGAATCCATGCCCTCTTAAGACCGAACAAAAGATAGAGTGAGGCGCTAAAAGCTGTCATCATGGTACTGATTGACAAGAATAAAGTAACAAGACCAATAATCAATCTCTTTGGTAAGACACGGAGAAAATCACTTTCTGCGTAACGTGAAGTGAGGATTGACAAGAACATTAGCAAAGAGGTAGTAGATGTGAATAAAGACATCGCATCTGAAACTGCAAAAACAAGGAAGATAATATCCTTACGAAAATTGGGGAGGCCATTAGAATTGTCTCCACCTGGTACGGTAATGGCTGCTGCAAATACTACAGTGGCAATGAGCGCTGCTACGATTGTACATGAGTAAGATGTGTCTTTCATCCACTTTTCTCCTCCTAGTACCAAGTCTTTGTGTTGCGTGGTAAACACCATTGCAGGGGTTTCCTTGGCGTCGTTTTTCTTTTCTTTATAGGTTGGAATCACCAATTTTTCCACTGCCTGAAAATAGAAAATTTATCGCGACAATTTGACATTAGATTTATGGTGTTAAGAAAAGCAATTCCTTCACGCATTAAAAAATTTACTCATTTGCTTATAAATTGGAACATGTTTTGAGGCTTTCTTAAAAAAATTCCAAAATAAATAAGATAATCTTTGAAATATTGGATAGATTTATTACCTGAAACCATTGCAACTCACGCTGCATTTGTAGAGCCGCACCAGACTTAAGATCGAGTTTGTGTGGAGGTGCCAATCTTCCAGCTAAATGTAACATAGTGTTTCCTTGCTCATCTATGAGCAGTGTCGGATAATGTTTATAATCATTCATTTGATATATGAGGTTGAAAACATTTTCGCAACGGTTTATAACTGCTACTTCAAGTACATAATGGCTTTCTTCATCCCTAGAGAACATTGCATCTGGAAATGCATCCACAATCTTTTCTACAATCTCGTGAATGCCTAGCTCTGCTGCTTGAAGAATTGGTGCTGCAAAAAGGGATGCCTGAGTCGTTGCATCATCCAAAGATAAAATTTCATTGCAAATCCTTTGGACAAGATTAAGTGATTGATGATGCATCACTTTCATACATTTAATACGTGTGACTTCAGGCACTGCAACAAAAAAGGAAGAAAGATATCAATACAAAAAACGAAGGCAATGTGTATGCGTGCTTAATGACATCTTTAAAGGGTAATTGATTCTCCATACTGAATAATTTCGCTGCCTCCCAAAGCTTCTCATGTAACTTCTGCGATACTGCATAATAGGGAGAAAAACATAGTTTAGAGTCCAAATTTGGGTTATCTATTCTAAAACACAATGTTTAAATTAGACACTATTAATTATAAATTAGACCATTCAATCAAATGTAGATATTTATTAAGTTTTCCTAATCTTCAACAATAGTCATATTATCCATTAATCACTACACAAATCAAACGAAATTTAATTGAATGGGACTTTAAATAACATAAAAAACAGGATTAAATCATTAACTAACTTTATATAGGGATATATATATATATATATATATATATATATTCTTAGATTACTTTTAAAGAATGCTTTTATTTAATTGTTAAAGTACTTGGTATTAGTTCATGTATATAAATATCAAAAATACATATGGACATTTTCATTTTCATGCCTAAGTAATAGGCATGGCATGAGTTTGATATTACATAGTTCCTTCCATGACAATAATATAAACGAAGATAGTTAGGCTTCATTCGACAATAAGATGTAAAAAGATAGGAAAAATAACTGATTTGTGTGACAAGTTGAAAAATAAGTTTAGGGATATGGCGAGATTCTCTTGGTTTTTTCATGGAAAAAAAGTTCTTTAGATAGTGGTGAAGAAATTTTTTTAACAAAATATAAAGAAGAATGGAAGACGTATACTCATAAGAAAGGGAGATCATCTCACGACTTCACTCAACTTATTCTCTAACTGTTCACATAAATTATTTGTTTTTCCTATCATTTTTTGTTTTATTATCAAACGGAGCCTTAGTTAGTAACATGATACAATCATTTAATTTTATGCTTGCAATCTTGTAAAAGAAGACCTAGTACGTATATACAGTACTTTTTTGTACTTGATATTTTTGCAAACTATTAAGTTATCAAGAAGGTTATTCATACCAAAAGTGTAATATTTTCCTGCGCATAGTTGAACTGAGCCATGACACAGCTGCCTAAATTCTTGAGCTTTATGACTTTCAATGTCGAATCCATCGGGTGTTTTAGAGTAATTCTCGAAATTGACAGGAACACCTTCAAGATAAAAGTGTGTTTAATGTTAGCATTTTCCAATGCGCAAAGGGGTGGAGGACCGGGAGGCCATGACCCCTTTGGAATTTCAGAAAACAATAAGGTATATGGAGTAAAAAGAACGTTTTATGGACTTTTTTTTGTGAGTTTTCAAACTTTAGCGTTCTCTTTGTAATTCTGAAAACATTAAAAGGGATTTTGTAATAATAAAAAAAGTAAGTTGAATGTTGAATGAAGCGGCGGAGCTTTTACTATCTTATTATTACAAATTTCACCGAATTGTTTTCAATAATTGCAAACAAAACCTAAAGTTTGAAAAGTCACAAAAAGGTCCATAAAACTTTAAACTACGGCAAGGCCCAAAAAAAAAAAAAAAAAGAGAGAGAGAGAAAAAATAAACCCCGAGGCTTTGTCCTCATCCTCTCCATGACTGATGGTTCCTTGTCCCTACTACTTGCTAGGGAACTTAATTTGTGATGCCCTGGGTTCATATTCTGGTTCTGTTTTTGAATATGCGCATATACACACACACATATATGTATATTATATAATAAAATAAAAAATCAATTCAAGGTCCCATATTAATCCTTAAGAGTATGTTTGACAAGTTAGATTAGAGGGTCAGATATGATTATATAATTACATCTTAACAAGATAAAAATTTTATCGGTTTACCCCCTCAAAATTAGTGGTCTTAAAGAGGAGGGATTGTACAAGTACATTTAGGAAACTCAAATTATAGTTCACTCTTAACACATTTATAATGCAAATTGATGATTATCTATTTGTAAAGGACCAAATTGAATCTGCAGAACAAAACCAAAGATTATGCCCTGGCCACAAATGATAGAAAACTCATTTATATTTTACCCTCATTAAGTTTGATTTTATTTTCACTTTAGTCGAAAATCTAACGTGCCGTTTGTTTCTTGGACGAAAAGTGCCATGTGCATCTAATGTGGCTTAAAGATCAAAGTGATACGTGTCATTTTCTGTCTACGAACCTAAAGTCGGATTGGGTTTTGGATTAAAGTAAAAATAAGAGCAAACTTTAAGGATGAGTATGATGTAAAATGAACTTCATAGAGGAAACCGTAAAAAGGATTCATTATATATAATTCCGTATAGGTGTAAGTAATGATAGAGGTAGAGAGAACTTACAAGAATAGAGTATGCGTTGCCAAAGGCTTAGAGGTGTTCCACTAGGGAATGCAGACGACTTTCTAGCCATGGCTTTCAACACAGAGTCGCCATTGTCGAGTTTCAATGTAACCAAATGAGGATAGCACCTTACCAAATCCAATGCCACATCTGTAAAATTAAAAAAATATATATCATCAAATCACATAATCTATTTAAATTTTATCTCGCTTTCATGTCAAAATTACGCTATTAATGGGGGAGGTACGAGGATATGTGCTATAGTTGTATGAAGGTTATGTAACCACATGGGTTCTTGCTCAAGTTGTGATTTAGGTTTATTGCACCTGTATATATATACACTAAGGATCATTTAATTACACTATCGATGTTGGATATTTTGGGTCGATACAATCTCCTCTAGTTAAATCCTTTATCTCCTCGTCTGCCATACAAACACGACTCACAATATCTGCACGTCACTTGTTATTATCCTGTAACATCTCTAATACCATATGTAATCACCCGTGTTTTTCCTAAAATGGCTAGTCCAAGTTGAAATTTAGGTTTATAACACCCACATATATATAAATCAAGAATATTTCTATTAGACAATCGATGTTCAATATTTTATGTCGTTACAAGTGACTTTTGAAAATGAGATTTTTAAGTTTTGGTGGGGGTTCTTCGCTGCTTGGACTAACCCATGTGCTCACATATCTATTTATTTTTTAATTTAAGAGAAGCTAAGCATGGGCAGTTAACCTTTTGGGTCGCTGAAGTTTATATTTTGTGTCACCCTAATGTTTCATTTGCTACATTTTGGTCTTCATAGTTTGAACCGAGTTGCACTTTAATCTAAAATTGGACGTCCCACCAATTCTTTGGCATATAGATTTTCCGTTTAAAAAAAGGACGGGAAGTCCAATTTTAGATTAAAGGGCCAATCGATTCAAACTTTGAGGATGAAAATGTAGCAAGTGAAACAACAATTGGGAAAAAAGTGGCAGAAGATATAAACTTCAGGGGTCTGAAAAGGTTAATTACCCACTAAACATTAAAAATAAATAAAACATGCATTAAAAATTAAAATCTCACCAAAGAAACCAGAATCAATGATGCTAATTAGAAGCTCGACACCAGCTTGGCCTTGTAAAGAGCATGGGCCCACATCCTCTTTATGAACGCCCAACAGAAACACAAGTGTACTCTTATGGGCATTTGAGGCAGCCCTCATAATTGGCAACAAGCCCCTTTTGTTTCTCATATGGAGCAAAGAAGGGTTCTTTTTGACCAAAATAGAGGCAGCCTCCTTGTTACCAATGATGGCAGCAACACTAAGGGCATTGTTACCATAGTCATCTGTAAGAGCTAGTGCCTCAGTGGGCATCAATTGCACCAATTTTTGGACCATTTGATTGTATTGGCCAGTCCCAATTACCACTTGTAGGGTTGTCATTGAGATTGCATTGATCTTGGCTGTTAGTGCATCTTCGTCTTGGTCTATGAATTTTTTTATAATCTCCCAATTTCCTCTTAGTGCTGCTTTGTATAGTGGCAAGTAGTAGCTTCTGTCTTTTGCTGTGAAATATATTGTCAGCCACAAAAATAAAAAATAAAAAATAGATTTATTTCAAAAATAAAAGATAAAAAAAGGGGTACTATTGGCAAAGCAATTACACTTATTATGTGAATAATGTACAAATTTATAAAAATATAGTAAATCTTCGTAAAGTAGTACTATGCTATGGCAAACAACTAGAAAATTAACTTTGCAATATAGGTAAGCTAAAAAAATAGAAAATTAGATTAACGTTGAATTATCTTTTATGTTTCCGCTAATTCTTGACCTGGGGGGGCAGGGCGGCAAGAGGGACGTTGCGGTGCTGGAGGTTATATAAATGTGATGCAAATATATGGATTGATGTTTAATGTGTGAAATAATTTACACGGACTAACTTCTATGATTAATATAATTGTGGATAAATTTGGTATTGATTAATTTTTTTTTATCTTAAATGTGAATAGGAAATTAGCCAAAAGGCCGGTTTTCTTTCCTAGAACAGCCTTTTTCTAGTACATATGATGGGTACTGATTGGATGTACGAGAAGTACAGGCTATAAAACACTTTAATCAATTCGGTAATCTTGTTCCTTTAGGTGAGAGGGCTTAATCATATTAAAGTGGGGTTGGAGGGGGGGGGGGGGTAGGGATAACATGTAATTTTTTAATATAAAATAGTTCTTAGTAACGAAAATATAAAAAAAAAAAACCTAAATTTTTTGAAGCTTCTCCCCTACCGGCAACTATTAACTTTCCGATGGTTGCAAATCATGGCGCCAGTTGACGAAAGTCGTGTTAAGGAGAGTTGTACCGTCTAACGTTCTTTATGTCACCAAAAATAACTCAAATCAACACCCCTAGCTAAAACTTTGATATGTTCGAAAAAAAAAAAATTCTATAAAAAGAGTGTTGATATATCGTTAAAACTTAAAACACATACATAATTACCCACATATTTCAAAATAAAATACTATTTACCAAAAATTAGAACAAGAAACTTAATTATTGAGTGATATATAGCAGTAACTTAATTAAAAATACATATGGATAGACTTTTACCGTAATTTCTTTAGTTCTATGAAAATATTCGTACTTATGTACTTTGTTTGGAGATCTGGGCTTTTGTCCGGTGATTAAGAGTGTGATAATTTACATGGTATGACACGGTTCAATCCCCCTCCCATTTTCCCTCTCCCAAAAACCACCCGGATTTATTTGAACTTAATTGTATAAAAAAAAATTCGGATCTATTTGTGCTTGTATAAGCTAGAAAGAAAAACATACCTTGTTTGGTATTTTGAACTGATCTATTCACATCCAATTCGGCTGGAGATTTTGACATTTGTAAGCAGCTGGCTGCTGCCATTCGAGCTCTTTCAAGCGAAGCTAGCACTTTGTTTTATAAATACGGGAACTATACTTCAAGGATATATGTACATATTATATGTATATGGGTATACTAATAATATGTGCACTTCAATTCAATCAAGAATCTATATGTCCACTTCAACTAGAAAAAATATTTGTTATTTGGGGGGGGGGGGGGGGGGGGGGGGGGGGGGACGGGGTTGGTTTGGCGGTGTCTTTTAAATGACTACAGAGAGTTTGAAGAATGATCTAGAAAGCAAAATATATATAACAACCAAAAGATGAAAAGCATTTGAGTAAAGCATCTATTTCCACTCAAAAAAAGGTAGTGCTTTTTCAGGACATTTCTGATTCATAAATCTGTTTGGAAGTAAATTTTTTTCCAACTTTTTTGTTCAATATTGAAATAGTGGTGGAGGAAGCGGATAAGAATCCGACTCATATTAGGGGATGGGTTTGAACTCCAGTAAATGTTAATTTTGTTAGTCCCATACTAAAAATTGACTAGAGTTTTGAACATTTAAGACTGAAAAATGATTAGAGTTTTGAATATTTAAGACTGTATAATTCATTCACATATTATATCTATATTGTGTATATAACCTATAGTATTATTCGCGTTAATTTTGCCTATGATATTATTAGTATTATAATTATATTTACCTACAACATTATTCAAATGGGAGGGTAATTAGGAAAAAAGGTCCTTGAAGTTTGACACAATTTTTTCGTTCGTCCCGAAAGTTTAATTTTTGGTTGAAATATCCTTAAATTTTTTAATTTATCCCTCGCTCGTCCAAAAATGAAATGAATTAATTCCATTATGAATTAATTCATTCCATAAATTTAATTTTCATCATTAAAGAATTATAGTTGCACTCTGATCCTTATCTCAAAATTATATTTCGAACTCCTTGTTATTAAATACTTATTATTCTCCCCAAGTTAAACTTACAGATAACTAAATAATTTCTTAATCCTTGAGCCTACTAATTAACTTATTTGACATGTCGAATTAACATAATCCACCCAGAGGGTTTGACATGATCAAAACTTATAAGCTTTTCAAGGAGCTATCATCAATCCATACACCGGGATGCGGATTTTGTCAATAATTAATATTCATCTTACATATAGTGTTGTCATCCAATTCACGAAAATTATTGATCCATAAATGAATTTCACTTTTAATGAGTCAAACAACAAACATTACATATATATGTCTACTAACTATTTCAAGATTAAGAGCATAAGTATTCATAATAACCATGAGATTTTAAATTATTTTATATAGTTAGTATAAAAACAATTAACCCAAACCAATACTATTCAGTACACACAAAGTATATTAGCACACTGAGTTAAAACTATACCGTTTCTTATAATCAAGATAAACTACTAAAACTTGTATTTATAATCCTAGCGATGGGTGTCCAATTTCATATAAGACCATGAACTAATAAACTTATATTCCAGAAGAACCGATGTTATGATCTTCTGTGTGTAAGCTAAACTCTATGCATCAAACGATCTACTATATGGAATAAAAGATACACATGCACAAGATTAAAATAAATAATATAATGCAACCATTACCATAAATATTCTTATTAAAATAGAAAAAATGAGTTTATAACATATCTAAATCAACAAGAAAATTGTGGCTTTTAGTATATCACTCTATCACTCGCAACCAAAGGGGTTCAAGGAAGTAAGTAAGAAAAAGTATGTCTGCCAGTAAAAGAAGTCCTTATATGGGTTCACGCGGTCGCATAGATAATGGTACATGCGATTAACTCGTTTATGTTGTGGATTAGTTATCATTGACGTGATGGTAATCATTGTGCCTACGTTCTAAATTTTGATGACACCACGTCCATTTTGTTGATGCTTTGTGTGGACGATTTGCATAACTTGTTCGAATATATCAAAGGTTAAAAAGCTCAAAGAAAAATTAGACCGAAAATTTGACATAAGGATCTTAGTGTTGCATAAAAGATCCTTGGTATGGAGATTATGAGACAGGAAAAATGGTAAGTTGTGGCTTTTGCAAAATAGGTATATTTCTTATGTTCTTGAGAAATTCAATATGTTGAGTGCAAAGCCAACGTATACTCTGTTAGCTTCTTATTTTTCTTCGCCTGCAAAGTGGTGTCCTTCTTCACTTGATAATTATGTTGAGATGTCAAAAACACCGTATGCTAGCGTTGTGGGTTATCTAATGTATGCCATGATTTATACAAGGTCGAATCTTGCTCAAGTAGTTGGAATGGTTAGTAGATACATGTCTAATCCAGGTAAAGAGCATTGGAATGTTATGAAATAGTTTACACGGTATTTTTAAGGTACCAAGTACATGGATACTATGTTCAAGACAAAAGATGGGATTGAATGTGTTACAGGGTTTGTAAACTTCAATTATGCAGGTAATCTTGATAAAAAATACTCTTTCTCGGGTTATATATTTACTTTCGCAAATGGATCAATTTCGTGGAGATCTATGTTTCAAGCAATGAGCACCTTGTCCACGACAGAGGCAAAGTACATGGCTCTCATGGATGCATCAAAGGAAGCAGTGTAGTTTAAGGATCTGGTGAGTGAGTTGGTTTTTAAGCAAGATGGTATTCTTCTTCGGTGTGATAGTCAAAGCGCGGTTTATTTGGATAAGAATCAAATGTACCACACCGGTATCACATGGTACGAGATTGGGTTAATTAGGCACCTAAGCCTTCATAATCTCACTTCATGTTAAAGTTTAAGCATGCGCCCTTAGAGGTGTCGGGATGATCTTCAAGGGAATGCACAATTTTATCATGGGTAATCTAAGTTGGCTAGAAACAACTCACCAAGGTGGAGATTGTTGTGTTTAGCTCATCATCTGTTGATGGGAGTATTGGCACTTCATTCCAAGAAGGCATAACGGTACATGAGTACGTGCTTTCTCTTGGAAGAAGAGTTTTGCTAGTAGGCGTACTAGTATTAGCATGGTTTTGGTCATACCGGTACGCGAGGTTCTCTTCAGTGGAGGATGTTTTGCCAATTGGCATACCAATATGGTCCAGTTTAGGGTCATACCAATACGCTGTAGTGGCGTGGCCCATGCCTATTAGTTTGACTTTGTCAATTTTTTAGGGTCATAAAATTTGTCTTCAATTGTGTTTTCATTTAATTCTTACCTGACATTAATTTAAGAAGAGAGAGTAAAATGGTTTCATACTATTCAAGGAGATTGTGACATGTCATTTTGAAAGTTTCTATCTCTATTATTTCTACATTTAGAAATGGTTGTAAAAAATAACTATAGAAATAGGTATAGGATAATACCTCACTGGAGCATAATTTTTTCATTTTCCTTTTTAAACACAAAAATTAGTATGGATAGAAACGACCATTAGAAATGATCTTAAGATGAAGGGGGCATGGGTCGAAGGAGATTTAATTTAACTTGCAATTGATAAGACTTGAATCCAAGGTGTACTTTTATATTTGAGTGGGGTTTATATTCATCCTTAAAATTAATGGTACACTTGATATTTGTGTTATATTGAAATAATTTATAATAACAGACTTAAAAAAAAATGCTTAAAAGGACGATTAATATATTGTGTGTGATCTAGTAGTAATATTAAATATTTTCATACCTAAATCATCAATATTTTAGTCATTTAAGGTGCAAATTAAATATTAAATATTTCTCGCGTGCAATGTAATAAAAGATTAATGGTTGGTCTGCTGAAAAGTTTGATATTCTAATTTATCTTTTTGTTTCGTTCCAAACTTAGGTGCATTGGATAAAGTGAAATAATTATTGCAGAAAATTTTCTTTTGATTATATATATATGCGTGTATATATATATATATGCCCATTTCTTTTTGTGTTCATAAAGTAGAGAACAAATAATTGAGATGCCCAACGGACGCATATACCAAGAACCAATAGCTAATCTATGCACAACTGGGGCAGATAGCACTTGACAAGAATTTTTGATTGACCAAATTTGTCATACTTATCCACAGAATAATGGGGTAACATTTACGTTCCTTATATTTATCGCACTTTCTTATTATAAACATCATATTTTTTTTAAAATAATTTTTAATCACTAATATTTTTTTACGGTTCGATTAATAAAATGTGAATACACTTACACACATTTGTTCTACTTTAAGAGAGTTTATTTGTAAAAATTAACCTAACATTAGATAATAAATTAGTAAAGTACTTTTCATATAGGACTTGTTTAATGATAAATGAGTATATTTATATAAATTAGGCTCATATGAGGAGAGCGTGTTGCTAAGTATTTACTTAATATCAAGCAATAGAAGAGGGTGTTTGTGATAAATAAGGAGTTGTTAAAATGTGTTTTTAGTTAAATTTTGGAGAGAGTGTTTGTGATAGATTTGCAGGGTGTAAATAACACTACCTTAAAATAATGCACAACTTTAAGAGTATGCACTATAATTTTTTTAAACATATAGCAAATACCTACTGTTTTGGTAATATACTATATCGCCTAGGTTTTAACCAAATTTAAACGGTTGCAAGCCGTGGCTTTGGTTTGGTCTAGAGAAATAAGTATTCACCGGTCAGACTAAACATATGGCCCAAATAATTAGGTCAAAAGTCACATGCCCCAGCCACGTCACAAGTAGGGATGACAATAGGGCGGGTTTAGCCAAGCCCGAACTTAACTCGTACATGTACAAGCCCGCTCTGAACCGATTTTTTTTTCTCTTTTGTTTTCTTAAAATCCAAACCCGCCAAGCATATTTTTTAAAACCTGACCCTGCTCCGACCGAAATTAAAAAGAAAGCCACAGTTCAATTCAAACATATTCATTATTTAATTCATTCATAATAAGCAAAAGTTTATAGAGAGAGATAATATTAATCTTTTATTTGAAAATTTCTAACTACGAGATGCACTTGTTGATGGACAATGGGAAGGGCGGAGAGTGAACAGTCGTAGAGGGGAGAGAGGAGAGAGAGCGGTGAGGAGAAAGAGTTGGTGCTTGGTAGTGAGAGAGAGGGGCTAAGGTTTTAAACTTAAAAAATTATATATACAAATACATTTTTTATGCGAATTGATCTTTACGGATCAGTTCACATAAAAAAATTTCCGTATATATATATAAATCTACTTGAGGAAAATTTTATTTATACATATATATGTTGGTTGGGTTTGATTTTTTTGGTGTTAAAGGAAACAAATACTTTTTATGAAATAAGGTTTGTAGCTAAAACAACATACTTTGGGCAATGAATAGTAAGTTTCGTCACAAAATTAATTTATCTTTGATACAACAAAATATTTAGTGATGAATTATGCATTTTGTTGTCGGGGAGTAAACTTCAGCGACACGGATATGATTTTGTAATTAAATATTCATCAACAAGGACCACTAAGGGTAAATTTTTTATACTTTGAGGGACATTAAAAAAAGGGATTATAATTTAAAGGCCAAAAAATAAAAAACAAAGTACATAGTTTATGCCTTTATGGACCGAGCTGTTTTTCCCTTTTTCTTTCTTTTAAAATTGTTATTAATTAATGTTAGGTAAGCAAGCCCAGCCATGCGTGAGGAACATGTGAACTCTTAAAGGAGGCCAACAAAACAACTACATAACACCTTTGTATATAAACTATAAAGTGCCCAAATAAAAGATGAACCAATTTTAAGTAGATCAGAATTCAGAACAATGGGATCAAGGTAAGACATGTAACTGGCTAGTTAGATTCTAAATCCTAGTGGCGGTGTATTTTTTTAATTTTTTTTTGAAGGAACTTCATAATATTAAATCAAATCATGCGCTATTACATCAAAAATAATTAAAGGAGGACTATCTATCCACCCTAATAGACCGGGCACAAAACACGACGCCCTTGCCAAAACATGGGCAACACAATTGGCTGATCGCGGAACATAAGAGAAAAGACAACGGCCGAATTCTCTTTGAAGAACTTTGCAGTCATCAATGATTATACCTATGAACACCTCATCTTGCGACCTTTGCAAGAATTTCGATCTCTAAGAAAATGAGCACGCAGGCATTTAAAAGCATTCATAAATGAATATATACTATATACATGTGATAGAGGTCAAACAATGAAGAAAAAATGATACTTGGACGAGAAGTTAAGAGAATTACCAAAAGATGTCGGATAAAAAACCGTCAAATCTTGTGAGTATTTGTACAATGCAAGTTCTTGGCTTATGATCATCCTCAAGCTTTGGGGGTTGTTAGATAGTGCTATAAGGAGTAACATACTCAAAAATCATCTTTATCCGACGGCCGGATCTCCGAAAATTCAGAAAACTGGGAGTTTATTTCGGGTAATCAAACGGAGGCCTTTCCAAAGTTCAAATAAGACAGTTTATATCATGGGGGAGAACATACTAAAACAATCAAATCAATTCAATGCTTCGTTGGGCCAGAATAAGAAAAACCATCTCGGATGAATAGCATATGTTTACCAGACAAATGCCCCATTTGTCTACCAGACAAAAAAAGAGTGTATCGTGTGGAAAAATGGTCCGAGACCATTTGTCTTCCAGACAGATGCTCCTGACCCAGCCCATAAATAATTTTCAGCTATAAATACACCTACAGTCATCCCATTTAAGGTACCAGACAACTCTGGTACTTTAGGAATAGTGCTCTAAATAGTATTATACTATTTTTAAGGCTATCATGTATTTTTTATTGCAGTTCGACTTTAATTTTTTATCTGTCTTTATTTTATCAATTATAATTGATCAATCGCATGTAGAAATTGTTGTTTATCTCAAAATCAGTCCAAGTTTCATATTTAAACCTCATTTTCAAAACTAAAAGGCGTGGAACAAATTATAACCATTTTTAAACATAGTTTTATCAGTTAAAATTACAAAATATCAGTTTTACTAGTCTCAGTTCACGAAGGAATCACTAAGCGTTTGTACCCAGTTTTATCTATAAATCGAGGTGCTTACCTAAATATCTAATATGAGAGTATTGGATTCATCAATGTCAGTTTAAATAATTAAACTTTGGTGCACTATTGACGAACGAATCTTAAGGATGCAGGATATCGATTTCAATCAAATTATCTTTTGAAAAGCACTGAATTTTACCAAAAACACCTATTTTGTTATCTATCATTACCAAAATCACTTTTCAAATCACACACGCACGATTTCTAAAATCTAAGGGTGAATTACGAAGCACTCATTTTCTACCCCACCCAAAATCCTGTTTTAGTAAAACTATGGATTGATATGTGATAACATCAATAAGTATGCGAATTTTAGGTTTATAATTACATGCATATTGATACGACCGATAGTGATATCGCACGAAACCGCAAACACAACGAATTTGTTAAACGAACCTCGACAAAATACATGCGAAAACTGTAGCAAATTAATGATCTGGAACGTTTATATAATCAGGTTTGGGAAAAATCGAAGACGCCACAACCTGGTGCGAAATACCGATTGGTAAGTCAGATGACACCATAGACAAACCGATAAGTTCAAGTAGTTCGTGAAGAACCAAAGAGGATTAATATCACTCAATATCATTAATGAATAAAGTCTTACCAATAAAAATAATACAATGAAGCCCTTTAAATAGGGTGTAGAATTATTAATCAAATAATAGAATAAGGAAAACACTAATCTAAACAATAAGGAAACTACTAATCTAAATCCTAATTTATTGGTCGGTAATCAACCTAGAGGGGGGGGGGTTAATAGGGTTTATGTAACTTAATGCGGAATTTGAAAGTATTCTAAAAATGTTTAAGAAAAACAATTTAACTAAGCAAGTGTATCAAGGAAATAACAATTCAACCAGGAAATTCATTCACAAGCAATAATATAGCAATAAAATAAATAGCATGAGTTATAAAGATTAAAACTGATTTAACCCAACATGTTGTGTTCATGAAATTCGGTTTCCTAAACCATACATCTGCGCTTGGATAGTCCCCCGAGGATTTTCACTAGATAACCAATTTTCTTCCGGTTGAAAATCAAACTGCTACAGTGTATTTCTTCTCACACACTCTTACAACTATTGATTCACTCACAATACTCACATAATCAAATCACGCTTGCTAACTTACTAGATTTACTCTACATAATAGAATTGATTGGTTTGGTCAACCACCCAATAAAACTTCTCAAATGTTTGATATTCAATGAAGCTCACACTTAGTTATCTTGATTGATCAAATAGATAATCACAAAGATATAAACTTCTCAATACCAGCTTCAATCCAATATGAATCCTCACTTAAATATGAGTTGTATATATGTTCAAATGTCAAAATGTGTCTTAATATGAAAATACCCCTCAGTTAAAAATACATTGTCATTTGTTAGTTAGCATATTTGGAACCGAAAATGGTAAAAAAACTCCAAATCCGACACAAATATTTCATCAGTCAACTAAGCAAAGTCACAAAAGACTACAGAAAGATGCTTAGTCGATTGATGGTTCTGTCCAAATCCCAAAAATTCCAATTTTTGTGACTTTTGTCCTTTAGCTCCAAATTAATTCTAATGCTTTTGGACCTCAAAAATATGTTATCTAAGACATCTCATTCGTTAACAAAAACATAAAATATGATCATTTCAATAAAAAGATTTTATTTTCAAAATCGAATTTGCGTGGATTATGATGTTTTGAAAGAATTTTGATTCAACTTTATTTTGATCAATCTATGAATGATGTATGAACATGTTTGAGCTATAGAATAAATGACTAATCAAGAAACTTTACATAAAATTCTAAGCACTCAACTGTCAATGTCGAATCTTTATATCCTTCAATTTGTTTCTTTAATTGATCTTCACTTGAGATTTTTGCAATTTTCTTTGATCTTAATCTTCATGAATGCATTGTGATGAGTTGATCTTCTTTTTCTTGTCCAATGCTTTGTTGACTTGATCGGGTAGTATTTCAACAATCCTTGTCATGTGGCATGTTTTTCTTGGTTTTTCAAGTAAATGAACTAAAAACTTATATCAAGAAACATGTTTAAATTACACATGATTGATTTATGATTATTATCAAAAATAGATTAAGACGTTTAGGTCAACAATCCCACTTTTTTATGACGACAATAAATGAATGTGTGTTTACAATAAAGAGCCAAAATAGCATATGAATGTAAATGAAATATTGCCCCCCTCAATTTATGCATAGATAAAATAAATTACTATTATAAGCATTGCAAATATTTGAGATAGTTTTAAAACCAATAAATTATTTTGATCTCAAATAAAGTTTTCAAAAGAAAATAAATACCAATGTCACATAAAGCAATTAATGTCTTACCAACATTGATCATCATACGACACATTTTCTCCCTTATGGTAACATCAAAAAGGATCAAGACCACGGAGAGAAAATGGTAGCTCCAAGTATGCTTCATCGATGAGGCAACAATTTGTATGCCTTCATCTTTTTCCATAGGCAAAGGTCGGCCGTTTCTTCATCACTTGACTTGATATCGGATTTTTTTTCTTCCGATTTGATTTGAATGCACTTTAAGAGCATCTTTAATCTCTTGTACAACTCTTCATTCTTTTCTCTTTCTCATTTCTTCTAACCGGACAATTTGACTTGTAATGTCCAGGTTTATGACAATGGAAGCACTTCATTTCCTCATTATCAACTTTTGGATGAGTTGATCTATCATTGAGGATCTTTGAGAATGATGCATTGTAGTTGATTTTTCCTTAAGAGTACTTTTTCTTTGTTAGAAATTTCTCAAATTTCCTAGATATAAGTGCCATGTTTCCATCTCCTTTTCCATCATTTCCTTCATTTGTCTTTAAAGCAAATATTTCCATTGGATTTGCTTTTTTTTTTCTTCCTGCTTCTTCTTTGCCAACTCCTTCTCATGGGTTTTGAGAGAACCCAATAGCTCATCCATGATAAGAGTTTTGAGATTCTTAGCTTCTTGAGTCACCGTTACTTAGGTAAGAGGTACCAATTCTTAGAATCATATAAAGCACTTTTCTAATCTTCTTCATAGA